>PVIR01003369.1:0-89703 GCA_004026965.1 Petromus typicus | reverse complement strand
ATAAGGTGAAAGGGGACAATGTTGAGATTGTAACAAAAAAGTAAGGAAACAAATTTTATGTATATGGGGGGGTGGTAGGGTGGGTAGGGCTATGGGAAAAAATGAGAATTAAGTTGTGTCTTATACTGGTACAAATCCCCATTATGGAGTGCAATCATGATGTGTATATTTAATGTACCAATAAAGATTAAAAAAAACAGGACAGTAAAAGATACATTGCCATTAATTTCCCTCAAACCCACCCACTTCACTTTGAACACACTATTCTACCACTCCTGTCACTTTCTGGAGCAATTCTGGAATGTCTTTCCTGAG
Source organism: Petromus typicus (assembly GCA_004026965.1). Classification (NCBI taxonomy): domain Eukaryota; kingdom Metazoa; phylum Chordata; class Mammalia; order Rodentia; family Petromuridae; genus Petromus; species Petromus typicus. The sequence continues at coordinate 89,388 of PVIR01003369.1, read as the reverse complement.
TGTCCTACAGCAAAAACACAGTGGGGCTGGGGATTTAGCTCAGTGGTTCCGTCATCTGCCTGGCAAACGCAAAGTCCCAAGTTCAATCCCCCCATAACTACATAGCACAATGCTCAGACCTGTAAGCTCAACACTGAGGAGGCAGAGGCAGGAGGATTGCTGTAAATTTGAGGCTGGCCTGGGCTACATAGTGAGTTCAAGGCCAGCCTGAACTACAAACCAAGACCCTGTCTCAAAAAAACAAAAGCACAGTGCATGTCCTACAGCAAAAATACAGATCATCCAGCAGAAAGGCGGACTCATAAAAATACTTCCTGGTGTCTTCATCTACCTTAATCATTAGACCTGGCACTGAGTGATTTCTGAATCCTCCACAAAATCCAAAAAACTTACAATGCACATACAAAGTACCTCACACACATGTCTCATTAACAAGTTCCTAGTGGCCCCCATAGCTTATTCTTACCTCTTTCTTCTGTCTTCATGATGATTGCTCCATCTTCCTGGCACTCAGGCCAAAATAACACAATCTGCCTCTTCTCCTCTCTCTCATACTCAATGGTTACCTGAAAAGCTCTTTCTAGCTTCAACATATGCCCAGAATCTGGTCAGTTTCTACCACTTCCAGCTGCTTTCCAGCATCTTAGCGTACAGATTCTAACTGGTTCTTCTCTGAAGCCTTTCTCTTCTCACCCTCTAAGAGCAGTTTGTCTGTGACATAGCAATTAAACTAGTCCTTTAAAATATTTCATCAGAAGCGGTCACTCCTCTTCCAGAACCCTGCATGGCTCCCGACTCCCCCACAGTAAAATCCAAAGACATTCAGGGGCCTACAGAGCCCTCTGCAGCCTGGCCCTCCCACTGCCTCTGGAACAGATTCTCCGTGTGTGCTGACTCCAGCCATGTGGCCTCCTGGTTCTGCCTGGGATGTATCACACAAATGCCCACTTTGGGGGTCTCTCACTATTCGCTGGTTTGTTTTTTTCTGGCCAGAAGCCTTTCTTCACATTTCTCCCTGGCTGATGCCCATCCTCCTTCAAGTCTTTGCTCAGACTTCAGCTTCTCCATGAACCTCAGCCTGACTGTGCTGTGCAATCCTGCATTGCCAGCCCACTCTGCCCCCTCAAGCCTCCTCTTACCGTCCTTACACCAGCCTTTGTCCGCAGCACATGTCCCTCTAAATAAGCAGTTAGTGTATTCATTGCCAATTTTTATGTCTAATGTCCCTGGAAGTTAAATTCCAGAAGAGAAATCTTGGTCAAAACTCACATGGATCTGAAGACCTAGAAAGTGCTACTTCAGATGCCAATGTCCAGTGGGGACACATCCTGACAATATCACGAATGGAAAATTCACAGGATGAGCTCAACCTACCAAACATTCCAGCTACAGAACAGGATGTCGCAGTCTTGTTTTCCCTCATGATCACACTGCTGACTGGCAGCCGGGGCTTGACACTACTGCTCAGCCTTACAAAGGGGATCACATGTGGCTAGTCAGAAAGAAAAATCAGAAGTCCAAGAGCAGAATGTACCAAATACATGGTATTTGGTACAGCACTTTGGCCCCAACACAAAGTCAGTCTTTTGAGTTGGGAACATTTGCACAAGGACCAACATATGCACACTAACTAAAATAAAGGAGGCGCACAGAACTGTACAGGCAAACCCATACACACTTCTCTCCCACTGACCACTACTGCATTACCCAGTGGGGAGCTTTTACATGCATTCCCCAGCCAGCTTTAATGTGCAGTCAGGTGCCAGGAGATGAAGAGAAGCAAAACTGGTTGAAAAAGAAGCCAGGCCAGCAGTTCATTCTCAAGCCGGAGTCTTGGAATCAGGGAAGTTCTACAAAAACTGAAAATGAAAAAGCTACTGTTCAAATACCTGTTAATGATCCCTGGAGTCATTTCTATTTAGAACAAAAACAAAACTGAAACAAAACAAAACCAATAACAATTTTCTTTTTTAAAAAAATAGGTCATCTCTCTTAAGTCCTGCTCAGCTTCTAAGGAATTAGGCTCAGATCTTATTATTCAACTTTTTCTCTTCCCCTTCACACCTTGTGGGCTTATTTCCCTCATATGGATTTTCTAAAAGCAAGAGTAACAATCATAACCATCTGTTGCAGGAAAAGGAGAATTTTACTTTCAATCAAAAGGCAAATTGCTATCCCCTAGATTTGTGAGTTGCCACATGTACCTAAACCCCTAAACAGAGCAAAATAGATGGTATCTTGGAGCCTCTTTGAACACCCTTATTTTTGTGCTGCCCCTGCACTGGGACCAGCTGCCTGGCTTTAAACCCTGGAGCACATCCAGGGCTGCAGTAGTAGTGTGAGCTCCAAGCAATCCCTTTGCATGTCATAAATTCATAACTTCTGCATAACTTCATATATGTATACAGACCAGCTCCCCCCATGCATACATGTATCATATGTCCCAAACATATACTGGTAAAACAACAATGAACCGACCCTGCCACCTACTCACTGGTCCATTTTCACAAAGGATACAATTTGTTTTCCATCTACAGTCAATGAAGGGATAAAGGAATCAGTGCCTAGAGTCAGACAACAGCCAGAGTTTGAGGCGGGCCACTGCCTATGCCATTTATGTGCTCCCAACATTTATGTTGTCCAGTTATGTGAGCAGAGCTAAACAAAGGAGTTGTGACTGCACCTATAGTATAAAGTCAGAAAGGTCTGGAAAACCACTTATCACTTTTATTGTCATTATTATTGTTGTTGCTATTGCTACAATACCAATAGCACTGGCTGGTTTTTACAGAGCTATCTTTCTGTTCTCCATAAAGTTGAATATCCAGTCATATTACTGGCTGCCAGGATAACATCAATTTGTACATTTGTGTATGTGTGTGTGTGTGTGTGTGTGTGTGCACGCGCGCAAGCATGCGTGTGTGTGGTGCATATACTCAAGAGTGTGTTTAGAATTTTTACTATAGCAGAGAACTACTCAAGCAGATTGTGTGGACCTCCCTTCCTTAAGTCCTTCAGCTCAAAGAGTATCCCAGTGAAAATTAAAACACCACTGAGATTCCACCTCACTCTACAAAGCGTGGCTGCTATGAAGAAATCAACCAATAGCTGAGGATGTAGCTCAGTGGTGCTGCCACCTTCCTGGCAAGTGTAAGGTCCTGAGTTCAATCCCCAGTTCCACACACAAAAAAAATGATAATAATAATAATCATCTCTGCTGTGGGGAAAAAGGAACCCTTTTCCACTGTTGGTCAGAGTGTAAACTGATGCAACCACTGTAAAGATCAATATGGAGATTCCTCAAGAACTTAAGACTGAAGATTCTATTTGATTCAGGTAGCCCTCTCCATGGTATCTTCCCAAAAGGATTAAAGCATCACCCCACAGTGACATATGCACACCCATGCTTAGAGCAGCACAGTTTATAACAGCTAAATTTTGGAACTGCCCAAATGCCCATCAGCCCACAAGTGGATAAAGATGTGTTTTTTTTATATAACAGAGTACTACTCTGCCATAAAGAAAGATGTGCTTCAGGCATCTATAGCTGAATGGATGGCCCTGGAGACTATCCTCCTAAGTGAAATAAATTAGACTAGACACAGATGCCATATTGTTTCTCTGCTGTAAGAACAAAAAATGGAGATAAGAATTAAAGTGTATAATGGAGGTTGGGAAATGTGAAGAAAATGTTCAAAGGGAAGGGAAACAAAGGAAGAGGGAAGGAGAAAGGAAGGAAGGGACAAGAAGAAAAGTAAGAATATAAGGAAAAATGGAAACATGTTTTTGTACATAAGGAAGGGAGAGGGCTTGAGGGGAGGATGGGGTAAAATACAATAAATTTTATTCTAAAAATTTTAAAGAGTAATTCCATCCCAGCCCATCATTTCCCACTGGCAACATCAGCTCCCTTAAAACAGTAAAATGAGAAAAAAACCAAAGGACTTCATGAAAATCCCTTTGAGCTAATCCACACCCCACAGCATGTCTGTAAAGGAGAAGTTTAGCAAAATCAAGCAAGTCAAGTTCATTGTAAAGGAAAATATCCCTGATGGGTCGTCACCTTCACACCTAAACTGAACGTTTGCCCATGAAACTCACTTCAGCTGTCTCTATATGAGGAGATAGAAACGATATCTTGTTCCTTAAGAGCTCAAATGTACGCATATACTTGAGCTTGTCCCTCCTGAAAATAAGAGGGATGGGAGCATCAAGAAAGTGGAAACAGGAAAAAAGAAGCAAGAAATAATCCCAGCAGTTGGCAACTCCAGCCTTGATAAACAGGAGGGTGGATCTATTCACTGCTCTACTCTCAGTCAGTTGGCTCTCACTCACTAGGTGAGTCATCAGTTACTGTAATGAAATACCTAAGTCTGGGTACTTTGTAAGAAAAGAAGGCTATTCAGCTCAGGCCCATATCAGGTGCTAACTTTCATGATATCTCTTGGTATCTCATATCTTCTCATAAAGCCACAGGTATTCAAACCTGAGGCTCCACCTGGTGAGCTAGTCTATCCTTAGGCTCCTTCCGAAGGTTCCACCACTGCACACTATACTAAGATTAAGTTTTCATCCTCTTATCACCCTGCACAGGGACTAAATTTCAGTGTGTGAAGCACTGGAGGACAGATCCAAACCACCTTCCTGCCTCAGAAGCTACTGATCTGAGCAGTATTGAATGGAGAGTTGTTGGCAACTGACTCTGACCCATTCAAAACAGCCAAGAGGGGCATAAAATTTATGAGGCCCATTGCATGGTGGAAAACCCAGCAGACCAAAGGGGATCTAGACTGGCACAATATTAGCCCTGTGGCCAGTCTCTTTAGATGCTTCCTACTCCTGGCCTTCTATTTAGCCAGTCTGAACTACCCAGGAGGTCCTTGTGGATAATAAGTCTGCTCTCTGCCCCCCAGGGACACCATGCTGAGACTCCTGGTGCTCCAAGTCTTTCTTTTCTTCCTGCCTGTCCCAATCTTCCCGCTTCTTCAAGAACCAGAAGAGAAAGAGGACACTTGAAGAGACTCCTTCCCAGTAAAGCTCCAAGCATCACTCTAGCCCACAGTGTTTTATTGCTGAATCCATATGATCCTCATAGTCTAGTCTAAGTCTAGGTCCTTACACATAATGTGAGACTGTCCTATAATACTACCTGTGCCACTTTCTCCATCCAAACCATACTCTTCTCAAGGTTACAGACTGAAACTTGGACTTCACTGTACCCTCTCCTACCATTGGAGACACAAACAGCTGGTAAACAGTGGATGAGAAGAACTGAGTTGTTTACAAGTTAAAAATCAGTGCATACATTATAAAAGTTAAACCAAATAAATTCCCTATGTCGAATCTCCTAAATCACATGTCTAAAATCATAAAAAGTAAGGCAAATAACAGAAATATGTCACTAAAGGATAATATTTATTTCAGTAAGAGCTCGAGCTACAGAGGCAGTGTACTTCCAGGAACAAGTGAAAGAAGGCAGGGAAGATTTGATTCAAACTGACGTCAGGATACATTCCGAGGATGGAGAGAGAAAGCAAAGGATGACAGCAGACAGCAAGTGAGGTGATGCCTTCTAAACTGAAAGGGATAACAGGAAAACAAGACCTCATTGTGGGGAACAGCATCTGCAAAAGGACAAAAAGGCAAAGGTGACACACAGAGGAGCCCAAGAACTGCATTCCATTTTGACAACCTTCTCAGTCAAGAGATGTAAATAAAATTAGAGGTGCAGAGGTGAACGCAGTTTGATGATTGGGAAAGTCACAGAACATAGAAGGACTCATAACAGGTCCAGTTGTAAACCTCCCGTGAATTACATGGGTCGTTCTCTCAACCAAACCACACCTCTTCCTTTTCTACAAACAGTATTGTTCTCACTTCACATGGCACTGAACTCAGATGACCTTCCAGAGCTCCGGCCACCAGCATCAGCCATGTCACTTTCATTTTACAGAGGAGGACAGAAGGACTCCTGGGAGAGTTATTTGCAGATCCCTTGATTTGATGCATTCCACTGCTGGCTGAAGTCATCTGAGCACAAGGTGAGGAACGAGGGTCTGCAGAACATAGCCCCTCCTCTCTTGGAGCTCCCACTCCAAAGTCAGGGTCAGAATCGCAGAACCAGCAGTTGGTGAAGGGTCAGGTCAGTCTGTTCCTGAACCCCCTACAGTCCCTCGTTCTCACTTCTACCCTAACAAGGAAGGCTGGCGAATAGTTTTCTTTTCGGATCTGTTACAATCAACACAATATCACGATTATAAAAATGTTTTATCTTCACCAAAGATTTTAATTTGGTAACTATTTCAGTGACCACAGATAAACATGAATTATGTGGAAACAATGGAAGAAAGACTTTTCTTACATCTTGATTTAAATCACAGAGGCAACACATGCAAGTCTCCTAGGAAAAGGGTGGTTGGAGAGATGCAAGGGATCCTTTTTCTAAAACAGATTGTGGGAAAAGGATCTCAGTAAATTATGAAGTGGAAGTAGGAAGGGAAACATGAAAGAGAACACTTGAGGCTCCAGAAATGGAAAGTAACTGCCACATGTCTGCAGTAAATAAAGAGGAGCCCACTGATCAGGACTCCGGAGGGGACCCAAACACAAATTCCAGAGATTAGGGTGCTGGCAGCCAAGTGCAGCATCAGACCTAGGAATCAGAAACTCCACAAAGGCCTCTGTATGTTCCAACTTTGAGGTCCACCCTCCAAGCAACAAAGAAATGTACTGAATTTGCCATAAGCTACATTCACCACACTGTAAAATAAAATCAAACATATTTCTCTTAACTAAGGTTTGTGTCTTTTGTCATGCGCATCCCAAATTGCATTCAAAAATCACAATATCACTTTGTGTAAGTGTGTCTAGCTACAGTAGTCAATACCTAAGTTTTTAAGAAACCCTTACCTAAAGCCTGGACTATTAATGCCAGGGCTACTCTATCCTCCAAACTAAGACAATAAAATATCTCCCATGTATGAGCAAAAGAGCAAGTTACCTTATTCTCCTAAAGTCAGGGGGGAAAAATATTAAGTTTTAGACATGGAATTTCAGAAACTATAGAGGTGTCATCCAAAATTATGCCACACATCTGAAAAATCTTCCAAACTAAAAAAGGAATGCATGAGCAGACCGGAACCAAGACAGCTCCTAGAACCCTTGAGAATGCAACAGTAAAATCCCTTTAAAACCCAAGGTAGGGATAACACAAGCCCTACTATCTATGAGTTCATGATAAAAATGATCAATACAGCGAAAAATTATATGCAACAATGGTAAGTTTGAAAGGGCATCAAAAGGAGAACCACAGATCATCTGACAATCTGGAAAGGGCTCGAAGGCAAACACAAGAATTAGGGAGCTGGAAGAGGCAACAGGAACTATAATGAAAGAATAGCTCACAATTCCTTTTAAAGAGAGTTAGGTAGGGGCCGGGGAGTTAGCTCAGTGGTTCTGGTGCCTGTCTTGCAAGCGCAAGGACCTGGATTTGATTCCCCGGTAACCACATACAATACTGGGTGTGGAGACTCACACCCAGCAGCAACCAGTACCACATACCACAGTGCCTGGCGTGGTGGCTCACGCCTGTAATCCCAGCACTCGGGAGGCAGAGGCAGGAGGATTGCTGTGACATGAATTTGAGGCTGAGCTCAGGGCCAGCCTGAACCACAAAGCGAGACTCTGTCTCAAAAAACCTAAAAAATAATAATAATAAATAAATAAAATAAATAAAAATTAAAGAGTTAGGTAGAGTTTTTAGAAATAAAAAATTTAATCATTGAAATTAAAATTCCAAAGCATATTCAGTGAGCAAATTAGATAGGTCGAGTGGATGTGAAAATAAGCAAACAAGAAGAAAGCACTAAGGAAATACTTAAAAGCAACAGTGAACAGTAAAGAAATAGAAATTAGAAAGCTGCTAAGAGTCATAGAGATCAAATATGTTTCTGACAGCATCTCTAGAAGTAGACATTTTGGGAAAATAAGGAGAAGCAGTACTCCATAAAGTAGCTGAACTCTGTCCCACTGCAGCCACTCCCTCTGCAGCCCATGCAGAGGAAGGAAGGGAAACCCAAAAGTCCACTAAGAAATGTCATGCCTCTCCAATTCTGTTCAAAACAGCATTCTTCCCAAGAGTTAAAAATATCAGATTCAATGTAAAATAGGAAGAAGGGGGAAAATGTTGAGATTGTAACAAAAAAGTAAGGAAACAAATTTTATGTATATGGGGGGGTGGTAGGGTGGGTAGGGCTATGGGAAAAAAATGAGAATTAAGTTGTGTCTTATGCTGGTACAAATCCCCATTATGGAGTGCAATCATAATGTGTATATTTAATGTACCAATAAAGATTAAAAATTTTTTTAAATCAGATTCAGAGCCGGGTATGGTGGTTCACACCTGTAATCCCAGCACTCGGGAGGCAGAGGCAGGAGGATTGCTGTGAGTTCAAGGTTCGCCTGGGCTCATGGTGAGTTCAAGGCCAGCCTGCACTACGAAGTTAAATCCTGTCTCAAAAAACTAAAAAACTATAAAAAATTACAAAAATCCACATGCACCTATGTTTATAGCAGCACAGCTCATAATATCTAAATCTCAGAAGCAGCCGATTTGACCATTGACAGATGAATGGATAAAAAGAATGTATTGATGTACAATGGAGTGCTACTCAGCCACAAAGATAAACTCACAACATTTGTAGGAAATGAATGCATGTTAAGGCATAATGTTGACTGACATTAATCAGACACACAGGTTTGAATATAGCATGGCTTCTCTTATATGAGAAATTCAAATCATCAAGAAAAGCTAATAAAGCCTTCTCAAGTGGGATCTTAAGGGGATCAAGGAGTGGAGGGAGGCAGAGAGGGAAAGGAGGTGAAAAGGGCATTGAGATGTGTTGGGTGCACGCGCCAACTCCACACAGGGAAGCTAGATGTTCTGCGTGGCAAACATTGTCTAATAAATAAATAGCATCCCTCAAGATTTTAAGGAAAGCAAGAAAGACTTCAATACTGAGAATGCTAAGAGCTGCTACACCTCAAGGCCTCCAGGGGCCCAAAGAACCTGCTTCCACAGCTCAGCCAGGCTCTTCAGGACCTCAGGACACTCACTACAGGGTCTCCTTACTATGCATCTTCCTTTTACCCAGTTAAGCCATGCACTTGTGGTATTTTGGTATTATATTTACTCCCTGGATCCCTTGTGCAGAGACAGCCTCAGAGGCGTTGCATACTCTGTGCTCAGAGTCCTGAGCCGGCCCTCTAACTCCACCCTGTTGATCTGGTTCAGCACAGGTGGGGCTATGTGGGCCCCAGTGTAGCTCGGGCCGAGAGGTGGGACCTGGGGCTGGTGAGGATTGAGGCCTGAGTGTATCCATCCCTCTGTACACAGCAGCTTACAGAGCACAGGGCACTGTGTTTCGTGTTTGAAACTACACGAATGTCATGTTCATTGAAAAATTCAGGTTACTCCAATGCTGGAGCTTTTCATATTATATTATTATTAAGTATAATTCAATATAACAAGAAGAAAACTCGACCTCTGCTCCACTGAAAACAGTAACAGGCACTTGAAAAAAAGACAATTGTTGAATGAGTACCATTATCTATTATTATTGAATGAGTAGCACTAGCCTTTTCTAGCCATTAGGACATTGTAAAACATGACGGGTGAACAGAGTCTTAGGCATTTGAGTCAGTAAAGTTCCAAATTGGAATTGTTCTCTTACACTGTTGCTGTGTCAAATTATGACACATTTAGAAAATTCTGCCAGCATTGAGCTGTAGGCCGTTCTATTTCCACGCCTTTGTGTTACCTCAGGTAAGGGAGGTGTCCCAGAAATGGCTGTTGTCTAAAAGGACCAGTGAAGAGCTAATCGGATGCTCGTAGCCAGTGCTGACCGACATGTGGGAGAGGCGCTCGCCTCACCCAAACCTGAGCAGCTTCATTAAGTGGAGAAAACTGCACAAAATTCTGCTAATCAGTGGTTCTTCACTTGCAAACTCAAGGGCTTAGAGAACAGACACAAGTACAGAACCTTGAGTGTGCTTTGAGAACCAAATGGACTTATTGAACAAGCTAAGCACATTGTACAGATGCCACATTTATGTAGAACAGGAATGGTGAGCTGTGAGTGGAGAGCAAGGTTTGCTATAGTATTCTTTGCAAACATGAGAACAAGACAGTATATCTTCTCTTACTTGGTATAACTTATCCTGTTAATTTGAGGAAACAGAGCCCACTAAGGCTTCACAGCAATCTAGGTCTGCTTCCTCTTCTTTTTGCTGAGTGATGTTCCTGGATGTGGTCATAATGGCATTAATAGAGGAAAAAAATGTCTTTAGTCCTCAAATAAATCAGAGTGAGTTATAATAATATATATCATAAGAATCAAAGAGTTCAATTTGAAATGGAATGAGCATTTCTTATTCTCATTTGTCAGGTCTGCCGTTTTTTGGTTTGTTTGGTTTGGTTTTATTTTTTTACCTTCTGTTACAATGCTGAATCATAAATAATATTGTTACATTTAAAATAACTTCATGCGTATAGGGCATTCATTTGCAACAAGGTCCAAGTACTATATTTTTTCAGTATATTCCCTTAGGGTCAGAAAGTTGGCCATCACTTTAAGTCATATTCATGTTCTTCTGCCAAGGAACTTTTACACAGACCCAAACAAAAATGAATAATAAGAAATGTCTTCAATTTCTGAGAAAATGAGACAGGGTACAGAAAAGGAATAGGAGAGCAAAATTAATTGAGACTCTTGGGACACAAAGATGTGGTGTGAATATCTACAAGGGCAGCACACGTAGGAACCTCAGTCTAGGGAGTCACAACAGTAGGACTCATAAGGGGTTAGAAAAAGATGAAGCACACATACAAGAAAGATACAGGTCTTCTAGCAGCACACTGAGGCATTAGCAGGATAATATAAATTCCATCATATTAGAGTAAAACTGCACGATATGAAGACCATAGAAAAACTTAAAGTGCTGGCCACTGGGCCCAATGAAAGAGCTCTGACTCAGCACTACAAGTTCCTGGAATACTCAGCACTAGAAAAACATCTTAAAAGCTCCCAAACTGGGGGGGGAGAGATTACTAACAAAGGTTTGAAAAATCACACTGACCATATTTTATATTAGCAACCATGGATCCCAGAACTATAGCAGCAAAGGGAGGATGGAGTTTACCAATCCAGAAACTACACGTAGGTAACCTGTCACTATGTTAATCGACATGGAATATCATGGCCACAGGTCACATGTGACTACTGATTGCTAGACTCATGGCTAGTCTGAACTGAAGAGCACCCTAAGTGTTAAATATCACTTGGATTTTAAAGACATATCCACAAGTACATGGAATATCTTATTAGTAGTTTTTCCTACCTTTAACCTATGCATAGGTTAAAGACAATATATTAACAATAAGTTCACTTGTTTCTTTTTACTTTTTTTTTTGTAATGTGAATCAAACTCAGGGCTTTGTGCTTACCAGGCACAAAGCTGCTAAGCTATATCCCCAGTCTTCTTTTCACTTTTTAAATCAACCCTGGTATTTGACATCCATGAAGGAAAAAATAATCATTTAAATCAGATTTTTTTTGTTATGTTACAGAAACCACAGTAGCTTATGTAGCAAAGGAAAACTTATCCAGCCATAGAAATACGCGTAGGAACCCACAAGCAGCTAGTCTAAGGAATAAACTGGATCAAGGATGGATGCAGACACTTCCTCCCTGTTGTATGCTCATCTATTTTGTTCCTCTTGCTTCCTCTACAGACTGGTGCTCTTTGCTGCTTCTGTGGACATGGTGGGCCAAAGATGCAACACCATAACTGATTGGCCAGTTTGGGTGAGGACTCAACTGGAGCCTAAGCAACTATTGCTAGGCAGTGAATCACATGATCTAAAATGGCCACTCATGTCCTCCCCTGGGTTTGACAAGGACAGAGTATAGGGAGCCAAGCTAACTGTGAGCCAAGACCATGTCTGTTGTTAAATATTTGGGAACATTAAAATGCTGGTTAGACAAAGATAGATAGGAAAAAGAATTAGTGTGTATTGTACATTTTTGAAGGTAGAGATGTAAGATGTAGATTCCAGCAGGCTTATTCAACTCCAAACAGCTTTATTTCTAAAGGTTTAGTAACTGTTATGTAGTTAGTATCTTATGGAATGCAACTACCAAAGGTCAGAGCTCGTGACATACTTTTTATTTCCCAAATTATTTTGTCCATGTGGGTTAAAACTCAGAAGACTTACTCTCCTGACATTCTACCTGAATGTTGTACGTATATAATCACTAGGTAGGTGAGGGCATTGGTTAAAATTATTTCATGAGAACAGACAAACAAGAACAAAGTAGAACTTCAAGTTCCCATCTAAAGTAGAACCACCACAGTCTGAACAGGACTGATCCCTGATTAACGGTCTCATTTTAGAAAATGCAAGAAAGCTGAGGGACTGGCCCAAGATCACAGAGCAGGTCTGCAGCAAAATCTGAAACCAGAACCACAGTATGCTAAGCACAGTGATTGACAACAGATACATGAGATGCAGAGCACTGAGTTTTCAAATATTTGCCAACCTTGCCCTGAGCTAATTGGGACATGGATCCTGTCACAGTGCCTGGACTAGATGATAAGGGAAGCAAGAAATTTGGATCACCAGCTGAGGGACTTCATCTACAATTGCCAGGCCAAAATGCAGCTCAAGAGATGCTGAGATTCTGAGCACTGCCCCTTTGACTGCCACCAAAGCCACCAATATTCAGAATGCAGTCACACTGGAGACCTTGTGGAGTGTTTAATCCTTCATTTAAATCCTAATAATTATCCAACCCATTTCAGACTTTAACACAGCCAACAAAGGTTAAACTGCCTTTGGGTTTTGCATTCAACAAGGCAGGAAATTAGTTCCTTAGCTCTGAGTCTAAGAGGAAGTAAAGATGAGGAGAGAGAAATTGACTCTACGTTTACTCCAGTGACCCCACTGCAACTTCAATAGAGAGCTGCATGCGGAACCCACAGCCCAGAGCAATAAAGGTTATCCTTTGATGGCCAAAGAGAGAGCAAGTCCTCCGGGAGTGCACATGGCTAGCTGGGTGGACGGCAGGGACCTCTTGACACAGACAAAGGATCTGGAGTAAGACCTCCAACTCTGGCCAGAGGTCAGCAAACCACTTCTAGCATGGAGATTCTGCTAGGCCCAAAACTTGTGCCAGGAAGTTTTTTAAACAGATTCACTTTTGATGTTGTGTTTCCCTCAGTGGGATCGGATCACTTAATGGAAGCTGCTCATCAAATGATGAATCTGAGATTGCTTTTTACCAGACACCAGCCTCCTGGTTAAGTAGTTCACATACACATGTACTCAGGTACTTAGGTCAGGGATGGAAGCACTTCAGGAAATGAAACATACCAGTGGTGGAGATAAAAAGCCCCAGTGGAATGACCTCCATGCAATGCTAGCTTGGTATTTCTTCTCAAAAACTCAAGTCTTTGAATCAACATATGTAACACCCAACCACCATGACCACTTCATTCCCTCCTGTGCTGTGTAAAAGGGACATCCATGAAAGAAATCATTCTTCTTGTTGTAGGTTATGGAACATCACACAGAATACAATGGCTCTTTGCTGATTGACTGAGTAGCACAACACACCAGATGCCCCTGGACTTGATGGAGAACCCACCACGGTCTCTAAGTAGATGCCCTGCTTTGCACCCAGCCCCTTCTAAGAGTAGGAGGTAGACCCTTTAATTTGAGTTCCAGATGATGTCTTCCATGGCCCTGTTTAAGAAGTTTAAGAAGGTTTGTGTGTGTTCCATCTTTATTTGACTTCCTCAGCATTGCTTTGTAGGCATGACTACACCATTTCATATGAGGTGGCAAAACCATTGGAGCCCAATAGCTGCATCTGCCAGGACACACAAGAATATTGCAAGATGCTCCCTACTTCCCATCAGCTTTGCCTTCATCAAACACATATGACCTTTATTTTTGTTTAACTGGATTTCTCTATAGTCAAAGGAGTATTTGTTCATCATGAAGTATTTAGAAAATACAAAAGGAGAAAGAATATCCCCCTGCAACTCAGTCATGATTCCAATAAAAGAATTAGCAGATAATCCTTTCTTTACTCCTTTTGATATACATATTTACACATGTGTAGAAAGCTGAGCACTAACATTTATTAAATGCTACAGTTTATCAAGTATTTACTAATGATTCAAATGTATCTTATTTCTTTATCATAAACTCTAGGTAGAAAATACTATACATAATCTGTTTGCACAGTTATATAATATATACAATTTTATTTACTGCAAGTTTTTATCATTAAAGCATTAAGGTTAAATCTTCCATCCTACTAAAATTTTTATATTTGTCTTTTCTAATGATTTCTTATTTTTAATTTAATTTCATTGCATAATTTAGGTTTAACACACTAGATACTTTTAAATACCTTTATTAAGGAGTCCAGATGTGTCCATTTTATTATTTCATAAATTATGTTTTAATGAACATTTTCATATAGAACTGTTTTCTCTAGGTGACATTATTTGAAGATAGTGTTTTGCAAATGGAAATACTAAAGCAATGGGTATAAATCTTTTTAGTGGGTTATTCAGTCATTTTAAAACTGATACCTAAAATTCAAAGCACTTTTATGTAAAAAACACACTATTCATCATTGTCAGAAGTTATTTGCCCTATTAACCTATTGTCTGAGCTACTTTCTCACTGTTGGGACAAAATACTTAATACTCCTAAGTTAAAGGAGAAGAAGTTCATTTTGGCTCAGTTTGAAGATTTCAGCCCATCATCAGCTGGCTCCAAGGCAGGGCAGCATGGCAGAGGGTCATGTCAGAGGAAAAATAGTCCATGGCATGGCAGGCAGGAAGCAGAGAGGGATCAAGGGAGGAGGAAGGAGATGACCCTTCCAGGCCACATCCACAGTGTCCCACCTGCTGCAAGCAGGCTTCACATCCCAACTGCACACCCAGCTATGAACCCACCCATGGACCCTTCTACTGATGAATGCCACACATCTGTGATCTAGCCACTTCCTCAATGTGTCACCGATGAGTGCACAGGGGTTTGGGAGACATCTAGATACAAACCACATCTACTAAGAGTAAAATCACATTTTAAATAGTTTTTAAACTTTAATAATATCCTCAACAAAATTGTATGTAAAATTTAAAACCATACTTAACATAAACAGCAAAAACTTTTTAAAGTGTACTAATGTAATGTAAGTTACTTTTGGGTAGTTTTGTTAATAAAGAAAAACATTACAAGTCTAAAATTCAGCCACAACCCTACTAACATTCAGATATTGTCAGTTTTCATATTTCAATGAGTTCTTCCACACCTTAAGAAAGAAACCAGACAGGTAGTTAGGTAAGTAGATAGACACTGTAATCTTTTTGTGTACTTACCTACTGATTATTATATAATACAAACCTCCGTATAGGCCTAGAGTCTCCTACACAATATGCTCCCGAGAGGGTCAGACCAATGACTAAGTCCCACAGTGAATGGGGAGCTTCTCCCAACAGTTACCATAAGGATTGTTTTCCAAGCACCTGATTAAAGCCTGAAATAGAGATAGGAGAGACAGTACCTCTCTGCTATACCCCAGATCACAAATACAGTGAAATACTCTGGTGGATATCTCTGCTGTTTGAGACCAGATGGCTGAGCATTCGCTCTTGTATAAAATATAATACCCATCAGCCCTCTATTGACCTAAGGAAAGTGACAGATTTCAAGAAAATGAATCTTTGACCAGGGAAGGACTGTCTAAGCTATGTGGCAGGAAAACAGGTTCTGAAGAAGGGAACTTGTCAAACCAGTCAGATGGAGGGGGAGAAGCCACTCATGGAGGTATTTTTAGGAGACAAATCCAGCGGGGATAGGGCAGAGGGGAATCTAGTTTTGCAGTCAGGGTCCAGAGATAAACAATTTAACCTACTGAAGTTGTCTCTGACCTCAGCTCTGGGGAGAGGACCCTACACCAATTGCAGGGCACCCCCTCCCCCTAGAAGTGTCTGCCATGGCTCATAGGAAGCATTCTGCTCAGGATTCCACATAGCCTTTGCAAACAACAGCGGGGTAGCCTGAGAGGAAGTGGCCAAGGCCTCGACATGGCTTCCAAAGCCACATCTTCATGACCCACCAGACACGCCAGCTGATCATGTTGACCATTGAGATTAACCGTGAGCTGCTTCCCACAAGGACTACTGTTTACCACATCTCTGAAAGTTTTCACTAGGATCCATCACCCACCAGGATTCCTTGCCTTCCTGTGAGATGCCAGCTTGGTCTCCCTCTTTCTTTCTGATTTGAAGCCCTTCTATTTCAACAAAACTAATAAAATGGGGTGGGGCTGAGGGAGAACAGAGTTATTCCATAGAAAATCCCTGCTTGGTGACTAAGTGGGAAAGTATTTGTGATCTCTCTAACCCAACCCTGACCAACTCTGAATCAAAATGTCTAAATCCAGAGTTGGTATGTTTTTAAGCTCTGTGCAGTCACAGCATAAAACTCTCCTGTTCTATGGCTGACCTAGGTTCCCTTATTAGCACTCTGTCTGCTAGTATGTACAGGAGACTAGCTCTGGGTTCCCCACAAATACAACTACAGGTGCTCGAGTCCCCTGCACCAAGTGGCACAATGTCTACATATAATCTGCATAGAGCCTTCTGTATACCTCATCTATGGACACTCGTAACACCTAACACAATGTTACTATTAAGCATATAGTTTGTGTACTGTATTATTTAGAAAACAACAGCAATTTTTAAAAGTCTATATGGTTCAACTTTTTTTCTTTAATATTTTTTATTTGCACCTAATTTGAAGCTGCAGGTAGGGAGCTCTTGAGTATATATGGTTGATTGTACATGTAAGTCCTCCTGGGTGTCTCACTTCAGTTTAAAGAGTTCATTTTCCTCTCCTGGAAAATGAGGGGCATCCATCAGATCAATGATCTGTAACTTGAGATGCGGTCTGCTGACATCCACCAAGAAGTTCTGAGCTCATTAAGTTACCTTCAGTATTTCAAAGTATCTACACAAAACTGCATGTTTACAAATGTTAAACGTACACATATTAAGGAAAGTGTTGGGTTCCTTTATTTTTACTTGTAATTATATAGACCTGGTGTGTTGAATCTAGTTTCAAACTACAGGATTAGTAGGGAGCAAGGCAAAGATGCTTGGTGGTTTAAAAATGAAGACAGGGAGAAAGAATAAAGAAAAGTTGACTCTGCTACAGGATTTCACAGTTTCCTTCAGTTTGTCCATCCAGTGGGTTTGCTCACATCTGGGAAGAGAAGAGTCACTTGGAATACAGTGTGTGTAATCTCTCAATGTCCCCCATAACAGATATGTTCAGACACAATAGGTTCAGCTGCTCTCTCCTCTTTGCAACATGTTCTAAGACCTGGATGCCAAAACCCCTGAAAAGAACAGGTCCAGGAATCAGAGACCTCAGCCCGAGAGGCCTGGTTGAATTTATGAAACCCAACAGTTTAACAGCCCCAATCGGGTGAGAGGGCATGAACAAAGAGAATTTTGTCAGGTACACATCCATGTACTGTGATAAAAGTAGAGCATTTCACACATCACAGATAAATGCTTCCTGACAATCTATCTGCTTTTGCTTTTTGTTAAGTCCTCCCGACCACTCTCAACCAACATTAAATTATTCTAGCCAAAGAGACCACTTTCCCAGACAATATTTTCCTTGCCTGAAACTAGGAGGAATTTCATCTAGGAAACAGAAGCTGTGTTCCCTCAACTGGTTGTGCTTTTCACTACGTTTCCAAGGGAAACGCCCCCTTGAGTTTCGCTTTAGCATATGCAGGCAGAGCTGGTGATCGTTGCTAGGCAACGTGTCATCATAAATATTTCATCAGAGGAAGAAAGTCTATCACAGAGAAGCTATCCTTTAGCTATTCTCATATTCCAGCTCTCCTTTATAAAAACAAAAAAGGAATAGAAATCTACTATGTCTATGTTCCCGGACATCTATTAAAAGGCATCAATGACAAAGGAATCAAGTGGAAAACTTAAAACTCAGGCAATAGCCACAAGTAAATTGGAAAATATAACAAGACCAAAAAGATCTCATTCATAATATTTTTTAGTCATCTTGGGCTTCTATAATAAAATTCCACAGATTGTG
Source organism: Petromus typicus (assembly GCA_004026965.1). Classification (NCBI taxonomy): domain Eukaryota; kingdom Metazoa; phylum Chordata; class Mammalia; order Rodentia; family Petromuridae; genus Petromus; species Petromus typicus. The sequence continues at coordinate 71,177 of PVIR01003369.1, read as the reverse complement.
TGCTTAAACAAGAGGTACGTATTTCTTACAGTTCCAGAAGCTGGACCTCCAAGATTGAGGTGCCAGCAGATTTATCTCTCAGGAAGGTGCTCTTCCTAAACCTGCTTTTTCTGAGTTTTCAGACCACTGAGAAAAGAGACTGGGTTTCTCTCCCTCTTCCTTAGGTCCACTAACTAATCCTATCCTGGGACCTCACCTACACTTATCTCCCAGCAGGCCCAGCTTCCTGCACTGTCATAATAAGAGCTGGGGAGCATCAACATATGGATTTTAGAGATGTAAATATTAGTCAGTGAAAGCTACCCACCAGGTTTCCAAGCGCTGCTTGTCAACATTTGGCATCCACTTGGCAAGTCAAGAAGTGGAGACTAGAAGATTCATTGGTGTTGAGCATTATCGCTCCAATTATTTTTAAAAGAAATCTCTAAACATAGGACATAAACATATCCCTAAACATTTTCAGTTTCTTACATAAGAGAGACAATGCAATATTTATGTGTGTTTGTGTCTGGTCTATTTAACTTAACAATACACCTTCAAGGTGCATCCCTTTAGTGTAATGTCTCAAGTTTGTCCTTCTTTATGGAAGAGTATTAGTCCATTGTGTATAAAAACCTCATCTTCTTATCCATTCACCAGCTGATGGGCACTTAGGTTGTTTCCAAGACTTATTACAAACTGTGTCTCTATAAACATGGGTGTGCATAGATTGCTGTGGTATGACGCTTTTCATTCTTTTCAGAAGAGGAATAACTTGGTCAAATGGGACTTCCTAGTTCTTTGAAAGACTGCTGGCTACAATTTTTCCCACACTGTGGTTTGTCTTGTCACTCTGTTAGTAATTTATTTTGCTCTGCAAAGACTTTCTAACAGGATGAGATACCGAATGTTGATTCTTCGTATTATTTTCCATGCAGTCCTGGTCTTGTCCATGAAGTCTTTGCCTTCCTCTATGTCCTCAAGAGTTCTCCCTGTTCTCTCATCAAAAAATTATTCAGTAGGAAGCAGGAACTAAAGAGGAGGAAGAGAGAAAGGGAGGAAGGAAGAAAAAAGAAAAGGAAAAATTGAAACAGGGCTTTTTTAAGTGAGGGAAGGAAAGAGGTTGGAGGGAGGGGGAGGGAAATTCAAGATACTTCATGTAAAGGTAAAAATTCCTTATGATGGGGCCGGGGATTTAGCTCAGTGATTCTGGCACCTGTCCTGCAAGCGCAAGGACCCGGGTTCGATCCCTGGTAACCACATAAAATACTGGGCATGGAGACTCACTCGCAGCAGCAATCAGTACCACATACCACAGTGCCGGACGTGGTGGCTCACGCCTGTAATCCCAGCACTCGGGAGGCAGAGGCAGGAGGATTGCTGTAACATGAATTTGAGGCTGAGCTCAGGCCCAGCCTGAAATACAAAGTGAAATCCTGTCTCAAAAAACCCTAGAAAAAAAATTCAAAAAAAATTCCTTATAATAAATGTGATATATATATATATGCCAATATGTATATACCAATAAAATTTTAAATGATAAATTTTTAAAAGTTAAAATTCAAAGCAAGCATTAAGGTCTAATAGTAACAGATGGATTAAAATTATGCTCTGTTCATGGACAACTATATACTCATTTTAAAGATCACACACAGTTCTATTTTTATCAATGTGGAAAAATCTTTAGGATACAATGTCATGTATTAGAAACAAGTTATAAAAATATGTAACAAGAAAATTTCAATTTATTTTTTAAAAGTTAGATTGGGATATGAAGATAGGCAATCATCCAGGCAAGGAGGAAGATAAAAGACTATCAGTGAGGTTGGGCCAAGGTGATAAGAATATTATCTCCCGTTGTTGTTTTGTGATACTTTCTTTTTTCCTTAATTGGAATTTCTGACTTTTCTTCAATGAAAATACATTAGTTGTACAATTTGCAAATGCAGACAAAATTAGCTACCCAATAGATAAAAAATGAAGAGGACACACGAGACTGCTCATTAAAAGAAAAATGTAAGTTTCTATTTAATAGTCAATCGCCCTTTGACTTTGCTTGAGTTTTGCTAACTGCTAGCAAGATTTCTACTCATTTCATGTTAGCAGCAATGGTTATAGTATTGATCCATTTTAAGAGAGGATTGGTCTCCAGCATACTCAAATCAATCTGTTTTTCTTAGCATTAATGAAAATTACAGGGACCATTACTCAATAATGTTGTTACAAACCCCATAAGAAAAGCTCAGAGAGGGCTGTTCTCATGGTACATATTGGTGCTTCCTGTAGGAAGTACCCAGTGGGAGATGTTCCTGCTGATACAATGGATCTTTTCAAATCACCTTCCCCTGACCTATACTGATATATAAATAATAGTCTTACTCTTCAGGCTCAGAATCTTCTTCATATGCCCAAAGTTTGTACAGCAAAACACATTTAAAGCAACCCCCAACATCACTGAGACGTCTTCGCAAGGAGACGACCCTGGGATGGAGGCCCAGATTTCTCTTCATGGCTTCAAGGGATAGAGAAGCATCTAGTGTACAGATAGTCTAGTGAAGACTTTGCTTCCAGCCAGGCAGCCTACAGCCACAGTTCTCCACTGGGGATGATTCTGGTCCCAGAGGACACTTGGCAATTTGAGTCATTTTGAGGTTCACAGCTAAGGTGGGGTTGTGCTATTGGACCCACTGGGTAGAGGCCATGGACAGTGCATGATATTCTGTATGCTGTGGTTCACAAAACAGCTCCTCAAAATAAAGAATTTTTATGTCCCAAATTTTTACACTATTGAGTGACAGAAATCCCTGTCTGCACAGTCAGAGAGATGCTAAACTGGTGTCAGACTTTTCTGCTGATGGGGTGGTTGGAGGGGGCAGCTCTACTGAAGCTACACACGTCAAAACATTAGAGCAGCAGCAAAAGTTGAGCCAATATTGAGCCACCAAGAGCAGATTCATTCTTTTGCCTCACATAACTAGGAAACAAAACAACTTGAAAACAACACCTACCAAACATCAGACAACAGGCAGACATAAGGAAACCACCACTCCTGCTCTCTTGAAATTCTGTTTAGTAGAGAAGCAGATTCAGAAGCTATTAAATGTTAGGATTGCTAGTGGAACTGTGGTCAAAGTACTACAGGAGCTCAAAGAAGTGGGATATGACCACAAAGGGGGGGTGTGGGGTAAGGTTAGGGTATTGACCTGAGACACACAGGTATAATAGTCCACTTCTTATAGTTAAATCATTCCCAAGTATTTGCTGAGTGCTAAGAACTGTTAGGAACTTAAGAACAAACGGATAGTCCACAGACCCACAACCCCAGAGAGATAGCCCCTATCTTCTAGAAGTTTAACGATGATTTTTCTGTTATAAGGATGCAAAAAGTAATGCTTAGCCAGCAGAAACCATACGTCAAATCTAGAATTATGACATTTTCCTGGACTAGTCATTTTTGGTATGATCTTCTCTCAAAATGCTGGGTGGTGGCCATAACTACATGTGACAGTGAGTCACGTAATCACAACAGTAGATCTGTACTCTCCAGGCACTCTGTTGCTAAGTTCCATAGTTCAAGGGTATTATGTGCATTTTTCACTTCCAATGTTTTCATCTTAAATGGGTCCATTTGTTCAGCAGCAATACCTGACTGAAACATACCGTCAGATGAAGACAAAGAGGTTAAGAGTAATACTTGTAGTAAACAGTAGAACCAGGATTTTAATTAATATCTGCCTGACTGTGGAGCCAGCAGACTTCCACATTATTACTTTCCCAAAGTCTCACTCCTGGGAATTTTCCCTGAGGCAATATTTACTAAAAAGGTGATATGCATGCATATATATATATATATATATATATATATATATATATATATGTATGTATATATATGTATGTATATATATGTATATATGTATATATATGTATATATATATATATATAGTTATAAAGTTTTGCTTATAGCATTTAAAGGAATGAAAATGTCCTAATGTCTCCAAAGTAATAAAAGCAGAAGCTCTGTTATACCATCTGGGTGGAATAGCTTATGCTTATTAAAATGATAATTATGAAAAATATGTGATATAGCCTAATCAAACCTTCAAAACTAAAATGTAGTCTGTAGGTCACTTCTAAGTAAAGTTGTGTGTATAGGTTTTTAGCCATATGTACATGTTTGCACACAGATATGCAAATTGACAGAGACATAAAGGCAGTTTATAAAATAAAATCGATTTCATAGAGATGCGGGATTCAGAGTGATGTGTTTTAGTCTTTAAATTTTCCATTGGAGTTGTTATAATGAAAATAGTGATTAAACTGACAGGCACACCGGTCTGGTGTCACAGATAATCCACTTAAAGGGCTTATGCACCACCCACCACCTTATCCACCACACCAAGCTTCAGGCTGCCTACTACAGAAACCTTCCTGCCCAATCCTGTTAGCAGCGGACTTCAGAGAGCATCCGCATCATTGCAAGCCCCAACAAAGGGCTGCCAAGGCTTACACAGGGCTGTAGAGGAGGGAGAAAAAAAAGATCCTCCATTCCAAGGGCTTTGCATTGACAGCCAGGACAGATTTCTCCACTAACAAATTCTGAAATTGAACATGAAGCCAATTCTCATCTCTCACCGTAGACTCAGTTAGAAGGGGGAAGGGAGTCTGGGTGGGGGCAGACTGGACTGTTCTTTCAGCCTCTCCAGCATTTATCGATAACTTGTACAAAGGCACGTGCAGATACCACTGCTACTTTATTCCACAATGACCCCGTTTTATCTCTGAGTGGTTTTAGGCCATGCTTTTCAGGTAACAAAGACAAGCCCTGGAGGAGCAGAGTTACTTGCACAGTTCAGTGGCCTTCGTGGTAACACTGGGTTAAGCAACAAAACAGATCAGTACTGAATACTCCTTCCCCAGCAATTAAACACCAGTTTCCCTGTGACTCTAACCAGAAGGGCTTCAGGTGCCTGAAGATAGATTAGAGAAAATACTGTAGGGGGCACAACTAGGGGGGACCTTTGTCTTAATCTGTTTTTCTTTGCCATAATAGAATGCTTGACACTGGGTAAGTTAAAAGGGAAATTATTTGAATTTGGGTTCACAGTTTGAGAGGCTGGGCAGGGTGCACCGAGTGTGGTGCTGGCATCTGCTTGGCTTCTGTTGAGACCTCGTGGCAGAAAAATCAAAAGGCAGGTGGGTTCATGTGGAGGAGAAAGAACCACAGGGGCAGCTGGCTTTGTAACAACCTGATCAAGGTAAGTAGCCCAGGTCCTGAGAGCAAGAACTCACCCATGTGAGAAAAGCATCAATGGATTCATGAGTGCTCACCTTGATCCAAATGCCCTGCTTCCTTCCCCCACCCTCCTCCTCTGCAGCCAGAATGGATGTCCTGCTTGTGGCAGAGTTGCTCATGAGTACTCCAGGCCTCCAAGCACCACTCTGTGGGATTCGGGGAGCCTCAGTGCACTGCACTGGGTCACTATGTATTTCACTCCTATCTTTGGTTTCATCTTTTCTGCTGCACAGTTTAAATTTTACCCTTCAGAGATAACTTTTAGTTGTCCCCCAGACCAACCCAGGATGTCAGCACCTTCCAGAACCTGAATGTCCTCTCCTGCAATCCTCAGGGAAGCTCCTGACATTTCTCCAATGGCACCCAGTCATTCACCTTTAAAGAGAAAGTGAATTCTCCCCGGGAGCCTCTTTGTAATATGCTCAAATTGCCTTGTGAAACAGCTGGTGTTGTCATTCTCCAAACCATGCTGTTTCCCTCTAGACCGAGAGGTTCTTGAACCCAAGACTCCCTTCCCTGGATTCATCTTTGTACTCCTAATTGCACATGCACGGCACAGAGCCAGAACTCAAGTGATGGAGTTGCCAAATGGAATTTAATTCAGTTACCATTCCCACCTTCCCAAAGTGGGGAAGGAAACTAGCCATTGTGGGAAGAACCATGAAGTACGAGGTGCCAGGTTAGGTGCACTGTCTTGCTGTTACCTCACACTCATCCACGATCACTGTTTATGGTGGGTATAACTGCCCATTCTGATGACCACGACAGGGTCCAGGCAGGCTTGATGACTTGTCTGTGTGAGACCAGTGAGCAGCACAGTCAGGGTTCACTGCCACAGCCATGTGGCCCCAAAGCCACCAGCTCTCCTCCCCCTGCATATGCTCCTTTCCACTCCGCAGGGTGGTGTCATATCCCTGCACCACCTGGGTGAGCTGAGTCTCTGCAGACTCTTCACGCAGGACTAAGTTCCCATCACAGGTGCCCTGACTTCTGTCCCACCCTGGCCGGGAGTCCTCATGTGAGTGTGGCTACCACAACAGGGCACCCTGCGCTCCACTTTGGTGAGAGGCTCTCATGACTCAGGAGGGAACTGGACACCAGGGATAAGGACACAGGTCTTCCCTGAGCAGAGCACCTTTGTCAAGGTGAGAAATGTCCTCACCCAGTGAAGGCATGGGAGGGGGCCCCTTAGTGCTCAGCTGCTCCCCAGTGCAAACCCAGTGGAAAAGCTGCAAGTACAGCCTCTTTTCTCAGACTTCTCAAAGTTCTTTCACTCTTGCTCATTCTCTAATTGCAAAGCTGCTTTCACATTTTTAGGTATTTATTATGTGTTACCACATTTCCTGGTACCAAATCTAAATTGGTTTCTCTTAGAGTTTATATCTATAATGTTTCCCAAAAGTGCTCCCAGGTAGAACTTTGGGGAGTGACTTGATCATGGGTGTGATAATTGGATCCAGATCTGCATGCTGATTGGTTAAACATAGTTCTGAATGTGGCTGAATGAATTTAATGAAGAAGTCCTAACCTGGGTATGAGTGGCACCAACCAATAGGTTTATAGCCTGGGTAGAATAAAAAGGGAAAGGGAGGTTCCCCACCCTATCTCCTGCCTGCCACATCACAGGCTGCTTCTCCTCTGCCTCCATACCACCCTGCCTCAGAGCCAGCTGAGGATAGGTGAAACCTCTGCAGACTCTGAGCAAAATATACCTTTTCTCTTGTCCCATAAATGAAAAAGTAACTAACACAGCTTCCTATGGCTGCCATAATGAATTACCACAAATTTGGAAACCTAAGACAACAGAAATTAGTTCTCATGGTCCTAGGGAGCAAAAGTCTGGATCAAATCAAGGTATTGTCAGCCCCACACCCCCTCTGAAAGCTGGGGTGGGGAAGGACCCTCTGTCCTCTTCCACCTTCAGGCATTGCTCACTTCATGGTGGTGTGTGTTTAATCTTCCTCTGTCTTCATTTTCTCTTCCCACTCTCAAAGTTAAGTTTCATTTCTCTTCTAAGGACACTAGATTGGATTTAGGGTGTATTGTTAATCCAGATCCCATTCCAAAATCTTTAAATTGATTAAATCTGAAAAGACAGTATCTCCAAATAAAGTCACATTCATAATACTGGAGTTAAAACTTTTTAGGGAGTACGGAATGATCCAGCTCTTTGTTCTGTTTAACTTTTCAAAAGCCAAAGGATATTCAGCATGAGTAATTTTCTTCCTGTACTTTTAAAATAATTTTCTGGTCCTGTTAATGGGTTGCATCGCCTTGACAGAATTGCTGTAGCCGACTGTCAATGATGTATGAAATGAAATTCCTTGCCCACTACCCAAGGAGGAAAAACTGCTGAGATGAACTTAGATGTGCATACAAATAATATCTGCTGGCCAAAGAATCAAGCACAGTTGAAGATAAATACAAAGCTATTCATCTGGATGAAGATTCTTTTTTCTATTATCTCGTTGCCACCTCGAGGGAGCAGTGAGGTTTGGAGTTGGAGGCGTTCAGGGTAAATTTTAACTCCCCCCCACCTTGTTTTTCAGAAACTTGCTTCCCATATCCAGGAATGTTTCCCCCTTTGTATAATGAAGATGAACCTAATGAAACACTCACCTTCCAACTGCCCAGTTTCTGTGAAAATAAAATTGTATGTCAGACTAAAGTTGGTAAACTAGTACGTATCATACATATACCATTATTTTCCATTTTATCATATAAATTGCATATTTATTCTCTACAGAATCCCCTCCTTCCAATGGTTTTTGTATTTTCTCTTCAAACATCCACACTGACCAATTTTTCTTCTAATGCTGGTGCTGCAGGTCATGGAAAGCCCTTGAAAGGTGATGATCTACTATAGGAAAAAGACTGGGATGATCCAATAGACTGAATTCTCACCACAGACCATGCATGGCTTCTATGGCAAGAGCCCACTAGGCAGAGACACAGGTTGCCAGAGTGGGAAAGTGAAGGCTTTTGAAGAAGATCTCAGGATTTTAATGAAGCACCTTGACTTACAAAATAATCATCTTTTTGAATTTTAAACACCCCATTGATTAAACAATAGCAGTCTGTGGGTTCATTCTTTTTTTCTTTTTTCTTTTTTGTTTTTTGTTTTTTGTTTTTTGAGTTTATTCTTTTTTAAAGTAGTTAGGTACATCTTTTGAGCCATTTGATAGGGGCTTTCAGCTTTTGGTGGCTGCGACCTGAATCTCACCCTGTGGGAGGCCTGGGGGTGCTTTTCAGCTGTCTTTTTCTTTTGCTGATGTGAGCGTGGAGCAGGCACCACATTACAATCTGCAGGCTATAATGTGAGATGAGAGAAGAAAGCAAAAGAGGGACCTAGGAGAGTAGCCTGGTCCAATCAGGAGGTCAGAAGGAAGGAGTTAGACTTTGTCCTCCACCCAAAGGGGAGCTGATGGATTAGAAGCAGGACATTGACTGCAACAGACATGTCTGGTCTTGCACACAACTCCAGAGGAAAGTGGAACAGGAGTTGTGTCCAGGGCTGAATGAATGAGACACTGGCTCACACCACCGCCCACATATGAGCTAGAGCAAGGCTCCAGTTCACACCATGACAGACACTCTGCAACCCTACTCGGTCCCCTTAGAGCCTCCTGCAAAAAGGAGCACCATGGAGAGCAACACCCAACACCCTGCAGCTGAGGAGAGACATCCTGTGAAGGCTCAAAAGGGTGCAGCACAGGAGAGAAGAAAGAGCAGTGGGCAAAAAGTAGAAATGTTCTAAAAGTGAGGGCTTCCCCCAGTGTCCTAACAACAAAGCACAGAAGGAAAACTTCCAACAACTCATTTCCTGATGAAACAGGGTATAACAAAAGTATCTGAGTGCCAAGATAACAAAGAACATATTTTTAGAACCTTATAGAACTTATGGGGAAAACAATAGTGTTTTAAAAGTGGCTTGAGTAACCAGAAACAAGGTAGGTCACTGTGATGACTGCCTGGGTGGCATCAGATCCTCTGGAGTAGTGATGATGGGTACCAAAAGCAGAAATAATAGCAAAAGTGTTTGGTAGATTTGACAGCCTAAAATGAAATACTCCTACATATAAAAATATCTATAAATATAAAACTAAAAGGCAAAGTTGGAGGAGAATTTTGATGCATCAAACTATCTTTAATCACCTTATTTTTTCTCCTGAAAAATCAAAGGCACCCTAATAAGCCAACTATCAGCTTTTAAAAGGTAGTTATAAAGACTTGTAAATGTGCAAAGTGCTCACAAATGCATCACTAAGGAATGAAAGCAGACCACGGCATTTTGAACACACAGCTGCTCTTACCTCTGGAGTAGTAAAAGGGATATGCATTTAAAATCTGGAAAGCAATGGTTAAAGTGTTTGTTATTCTTTACTCCTGTGGGTAATGATTACCAAGCAGAAGCCAATGAGAATAGTTTCAAACACCAGTGACCAATGATAACTCAAATCCAGCTCTTAGGGTTCATCTTGCTTCTAGCGTCTCATCTCTCCACTAGGTTTGGGAAGAGAACAGAAGTAATTCTATAATGCAAATCTTTTTTTCTCTCCTTTTGGAGAAATAATATAGCTACTACAGCTCCCAACTAGGAAATCCCAAATGATGTGACTCCAGCCAGCTATTTTCCCTTTGCTCTGGCACCTGCTGTGGGTCAAGTATTGTTCAGTAAAGGGAAAGATGGGGGCATGCATGGAGAGGGTAGCACTGCATTCACTCAATGAGTGTCCCCTGTGATTTCCTAGAGGGACTTAGGCCAGGTTACATACAGCTGTTTGCCCTCATGAAAATATAACACAGAGCAAACCTCCTACAAATGCCAGAAGCATGAGCAAATTGTGAGCATAGCCCAGCTCCTATATATGCTCCATAAATGGTGAGAGAAGAAGCCAGAGTCTACGCCAAGGGCCAAGCGAGTAAAAATACTCCTTCAGGCCCCTTTGTGTCTTCAGGGGGCAAAAAAAAAATTGTCTCTTTTGAGAATTAAATGACACTATTTCTGACTCTTGTACAATATGTTCAGTCTAGCTAGAGATGCCAAGAAAACATTTCCTTTCTGGGTCAACCATATCATAACACACTTTGAGACAGAGGTTGGGAGAGTAAGTTCAGATGGCCTGCAACACCAGTAGTGGTCACAGCCTAGCTATTGATGCATCCGTGCAGAGTACAGTGGTGGGGACAAGTCACCTTGCACCAAGAGAAGAGGCTCAGGAGAAGCAGAATCAAGTTCCTGATGGAATTAGAAAGGCTAGCTGACATAACCCCTCCAATTTTCTGCGGAGGCCCCTGCTATCTGAGCCTGCTCACCACTTGTTTGTGATTTTAAAAAATATTCTCAGAGTGCATCAGGATGAATTCCAACCAGGCTGCCTAACCTATGCTGGTCCTAACAGAGTCAGGGCAGATGAACAGAGCTGCAAAAGGAGAAATACACATGTCCCTCTGCTTAAGAAGTGTACAGTCTAGGACCGGGGATTTAGCTCAGTGGTTCCAGTGCCTGCCTTGCAAGAGCAAGGGCCCAGGTTTGATCCTTGGTAACCACATAAACAATGCTGGGTGTGGAGACTCACACCCACCAGCAATCAGAACCATATACCACAGTGCCAAGTGTGGTGGCTCACGCCTGTAATCCCAGCACTTGGGAGGCAAAGGCAGGAGGATGGCTGAGTTTAAGGCTGAGTTCAGGACAAGCCTGAATTACAAAGCAAGACCCTGTCTCAAAAAAACTAATAAAAAAAGAAACATCCAGTATATACAGGCAACTGGGCATCTTGATCAGAGTGCTTAATTCAAATGTCACTTGTCCTCTGGCCAACCACATAATCTTCAGTAAAACATATGTCCACCCTGACCTCTTGGCAGGGTGTCAAGTGGAGACCACCCCCTTATTGATTCCTTCTCCTCTGGGCTGCTTTTGGCAACAATCAGCGTGGTGCTTTGACACCCTGAAACCTCCCTCCGGGACCAAGTGGACAACCATGCAACTGTGCACAGAGCACGCAGGTGTCCTCCGTGGCACTAGGGAAATGGAAGACCCTCATCCAAAACAGGCTCCTAGAACTGCAGGATGATTGGAGCCCCATGGTCTGCAGTAATTTCCCTGAGGGCTAAGATCGATGCCGCCTAGAAGGTCATGGTTCGTGATTACCCAGCCTCCCGAGGGCCCCGCGTAACTCTCCATTTGCATTTGCCGCAAATATCAATCTAGCCCATAAAACTCAAGTTTGCGAAAAATGCAGCTTTATTTTACTACCACTCAGCCTAAATTCTATTTGAAGCTTCATTCTGCTTGAAGGCAGAAAATGTAATTTTAGTCAATTTTGGATAAACTTAACATTTTAAGTTTGAATTCAAACAGTTCAGGTTTCCTCCATCCCCTCCCTTTTCCCAGAAGGGACAACCGTAGCAGGGAGCTTCACAGAGCGTTGTAATGATCGTCCCCAGTGGGCAAAAAATATAGCTCATCATCTCAGGCCCTGCTCTGCGTGGGGGAAGCAATTGTAGAGTAGCACTCAGGCCCCTGTGCTGAGGGTTACATGGCTTCACTAAAGGAGGAGCCAGGCTTTCATCACTCAGTTTTTACCCTCTTTCAAGTCTTTCTGCAGAAACTATCTACTCACTACCCTGTCTGCCTCCAAGACAGGGTGCAGTTGTCTTGCCCCTCTGTGAATCTGCCACCCTTGAGATCTTGGCTCATGGAAATATGAGGTCCCGTGGCTCCCCTGAACTCAGCCCCATTGTCCATCTCACTGTCTTACTCAGGAAGATAGCACTCAAATTCATGACTGACAGACTCCTCTATCCACTATTTCTGATAAGTAAGGAAGTCACATATGAGACCCCTGAGTCCTTATGAGTGATACTTGCTCATGTGAGCAACTGAAGTCTTCATTCTTCTCTGCATCCCAGCCAGTGTCAGCTGATACCAACTCTATCATGCCAAGAAGCCTCCCCGTGCCTCATCTCCTAGCTTGTTCCCTCTCAGGGATACTAGGACTGTCCTGTTCCTTTGCACACTCCTCTGAAGGTATATAGCCTTCTCCCTGATGCTGATGACCCACTCCACCTGCATGGCACAAGCATGTTGGCCCTGGGTGTCTCTCCTCTCAAGCTTCCAAATTCCTCTGGGAAGTATGTCATTTTGGAGAACCACACCGAATTCATTTGCTAGGGCTGCTGTTGCAAACTGCCACACAGATGGATTCAGTTCTGGAGGCTGGAAGTCTGGAAGCAAGGCATTGGCAGAACCATGTTCTTTCCAGCTTCCTTGACTCATCTGGCTTCGGGGTGCTGCAGATTTCTTGGCATTCCTTAATATAGAAGCAGCCTCTGTCTTTATCTTCATATGGTTTCTATCTCTGTGTGACTATGTCCAAAGTCAGTCACCTTACAGAGACATAAGTTGTTGGATTAAGACCTATAATAATGGCTTGTATCTAGATGCTTCCCCAGAGCCTCAAGTACTCACAGGTGGAGTTTTGAAGTTGGCTAGACTGGGGTGTGCGACTGTGAATTAGGGGTGTGCTGCTGGGATTAAAGGTATAGATGATGGGAGCCCAACCAGGGTATGGATGGCACCAATCCATCAGACTGTAGTCTGGGTGGAATATGTAGTCATTATTGATTGTATCAACTTGAGATGTTTGGTTAAGAGAAGCTTAGCTAAATCACTCCAGAAGTTCCACTCCCTAGAGGATAGGAGGTCCATTATGGAGGGCAGCTCTTCTATACCCTGGTATGTGGAGGATCGACCCTGAGAGGGGCTTGTTGCCTGGAGGTTATAAAGGGGAAATGAAAGGCACTGCTTCCTCCTTTGGCAGAGTTCCTGTCTTCACCTTGGAGGTCCTCACCTGGCAGATCCTTTGGCTTTTGACACAGAGCCTTTAGCTTCTCAGCATAGACTGTTTAGTGTTCCATTACAGATCCATCAACTTCCCGATATGAACTCGCACAGGACACTGCAGTGAGCTCCAGTCCTTTGACTAAATCCTTCAGTCTCCAGTGTACAGACAGACCCACTGGACTCTTCCTCATCTAACTCTGTGGGTGGCCATTGTAAGCCAACCTTGTAAATTCATATATTTGTATATCTGTGCTGAATCTGTTTCTCTAGTGAATACTGACTCATATGCAATATAAAGGGACTGAAAGAAAGCCAGCTGCGGGCCAGGGATATAGCTCAGTGGTTCCGGCGCCTGTCTTCCAAGCGCAGGGACCTGGGTTCAATCCCCGGTAACCACATAACAATACTGGGTGTGGAGACTCACCCCAGCGGCAACCAGTACCACATACCACAGTGCCGGGCGTGGTGGCTCACGCCTGTAATCCCAGCACTTGGGAGGCAGAGGATTGCTGTGATGTGAGTTTGAGGCTGAGCTCAGGGCCAGCCTGAACCACGGGGCGAGACCCTGTCTCAAAAAACCTTAAAAAAAAAAAAAAAAAAAAAAAAAGAAAGCCAGCTGCATGTTGCTGATGCTGCTGCAGTAGCTGCTGCTGCTTGCTGCCTTGTACCTGCCACACCATAGACTGTTTCTCCTTTGTCGTGCTGTCTTGCCTTAGAGCCCCCTGACTATGGACTGAAACCTCCACAAACTGTGAGCCAAAATAAAGATTTCCTCTTTTAACTTGTGTGTGCTGGGCATTTTGTCTCATCAACAGGAAAAAAAATAACATCATTCTAACTCAGTATGACCTCATCTTGGCTTGATTGCATCTGCAAAGACCATTTCCAGATAAGGCCATGTTCACAGTTACGAGGGAGTTAAAATTTCAATGTATATTTTTGAGACACAATTTAATTCATACACAGTCCCTTTCCATCTCCTCCCCATACCAGTTGTTCTTTATCCTGCAACCCAGAGATATTTTGAATTCTTCTTAAGTGAGGAAAACACTACCGTTGCTAGCTATTCTTCCAATCCTCATCCCTTAGTGTGGACTATAGTTTTTCATTTGTCTATTTTTTTAGAAAAGCAGGAATCTGACATCTCTATTTTCTGGCTTATGGGCTACCCCTCCATGGAGACAGCAGATGTCACCTGTCTATTGGCAGCAGTGGGGAGAGGTCTGCAGGCATTGCACGTGGAAAAAAACATGCATTTCTCAATGTCAAACTGATATAACATAGGTTTTTCTCCTTTTTAAGTATCTCTTGGTTTTCATCAGTTTTTTAAAACCTTCTACCACACTTGGCTCCTTTGGCTCTGGAAATTTCCAGAAGGGAAGAATAAAAGATGAGAAAAACATACCTCCTCATGGCACTGTCCCTTGTAAGGCTTTGTAGGCTGTTAAGGAGAAAGCTGGGTGGAGCATCCTTTTATCCAAGACCAAAAGCCCACCTCATGGTGTCACTGGAAATGAGAGAACCACTCACACAAGATGGTTCCCAGGGCAGCCCAAGATCACATTTTAGAATCCTGTGTTGAGGGCCCTGGCTCATGTCTCTGATGCAGCTTCTTTAATAGATGGACCCCAACAAATGCCACCCAAATCTTAAGGGAAGTCTCAGTCACATCTGTCAGTATTTCCAAATGCAAGTCATCTGCTGATAAACACAAAGCTCTCACCACCTCCCTTCAAATACCTCTCTTGGAATTTTAAAGTAAATAGAACTATGTGCTGAAAAATGGCAAAGTAACTCAGATTGTCCTCAATGTGATGGTTTTGACTTAGAATTTTTCTGCTTTCTACTGTCACAAAACTAAGTAGATGGTACACAGAAAGTGTACTTGGAAATTTGAATTGTGATATTTTCCCAGACTGCAAACACCTAGTTTCATACTGTTGTGCCACATCAGGCAGGGCAGTGAGCAGGATTCCATCAGCCAGGCAATCACAGGGAAAGTGCCATGTTATGACCTGTGATGCTAAGGAGGCTAAATGTACACTATGCATTTTTTACATAGGATGTTTTTAACTTACAGTTGGTTTATGTGATCTCATTATTAATCAAGGAACCTCTAACCATTTGAACAGGCACCTTCAGTCTGCACCTCTCTGCCTCCCATGCCATGAGGCTTCTAATCCTTGCCCTACGGTGAGCCCTGCTTTGATGCTTTAAACACAAAACGTCAGTTGCCCAGCTAGCTTAGTTGATAGTATGAGACTGTTAAATACTGAATGTGTAGTGGTAGAGGACTTGCCTAGCATGCAGGAGACCCTAGGTTGGACTTGGCAATGGACAACGACAAAATCCAAGAAGTAAAATGCTAATTGTTCCTTTAGAATTAGAGAACAAGGTCTTGAGGAAGGGGCCTGGGACAGATAAATCTGGGGCATTGCCATGGGGGTTGGTAGATGAATTTAAGGAGTCCTTAGCACAAAGAAGAGATCTCACAAAGCCCCAAAGCAGATGTTTCATGGCAGTATGGGTGTTATGGAAGCCTTGGGCAGGTATAGATAAGGAAGAATACATGAATCACTGGACAAGTTGTTTAAAAGACATTGGTTCGATCAGTGGACTCTACTAACAAGCCATGTGATTGGCCACGTCCCTAACACAACTGAACCTCAGTATTGTCATAGGTAGCCTGAGCCCTGATTTCCACACAACTAGAGGGATACTTCCATCTTAAGTTGCTCCACCCATGCTCTTTGCACACTCACCCCCTTCCTTATTCAGATCCTAACAACCCACTCATTGTTGGGACATGGAAGCCAGGCCAGATCCCTCCTAGACAGAGCTTGGTTCTTCTACCATCCCGTCTCCACCCATTCTCCAAACAGGGCCCACTCACTCCATGGTGTGCTTGTCCCAAAGCCAGACCCACGGTCACATGCAGGTGGCTCCAGGAGTTTCTGCTCTGAACTTTTTTGCAACCCCTGCAGTTGGCCAGATCTTCATGATAGCAGCACCCTGAGCTGGAACAGCAGCCTCTTTGCCACTGATCCCCAGCCAGGAATGCCCTTCGGCTTCAGAGATTTGACGCAGATGCTGAGAGAGATGTTCTAAGCCGTCTGTCCAGACAGCGACAGGGTGCTGCCTGCAGCTCCTTCCCCACTTTTGGCAAAGTAGATGGAGAAGTTTCGGTAGCACTGGGCAAAAAGATGTTCCCTTGCTCTTTACAAATACAGTTCTGGGTGAAGGAAGGAGTTAAGCCAGCCTGCTGTTAACCTTTCAAAACAGGAAAAAGAAATAGACAAAAAATATGGCTGAGGTCTCCAGTTAGTAGTTTTTAAAAAATGTGTCAGATTTAATTAAATCATCACAAGTGCCTTTTAAAGGGCTCTGTGTGATCTTCCTGCATGGTTGGAGGAATTTGATCCAAGAGGCAGACAGGGCTTTGGTGAGGAGCCAATTTCTGTCCTTTCCCAGGCAAAAACACAAGTCATCCCAGTAGTGCTCATCATTATGTGGACCCAGAAGGCTGCAGAGCTGGCGACGCATCCTGTGGCTCAGCACTGAGTGGGAATGTAGCCAGAAAGGCCAAAAACCACATCTTTCTCCCAGGAACTGCCCTAGACTCTGCAGTGTGTCTCTGTATTGCATTTACTAAGTTCCTAAACTCCATCTTCTTCATCCTCTTTATTCTTTGTAGCAATCAGACAAACAACAAATCAGGCTTAAATTCTATTTTGTGATTTAGAGACATCTGTTTAATGTGAGGCCTCAATGAAGTACAAATGGTATCTCATGTATCTGTTGCTATATTTGAAATAATATAGGTAAAATTGATAGTAAGAACAAACACTGCTTTATGAACCTGGTGGTACTCTGAGCTCTTTATATATCTCCAAAATACAAAACAAATCAAAAGCAAAGCAGAAAAGCATATGTGCCATCAACCACACTATCCATCACAAAACTCTGGGTCTCCCACTCTAAGCATATAGTGTATTGGACTTCTGGTTCCCCTGAGGTTAGGGGGAGGGGATGCATGACTGGTTCTGACCAATGAGCTTTGAGCATAAATTATGTCATTACTTGTAGCTGGAGTATTTCATTGCTGATGCTTTTCTCCTCCCTACCCCCAGAATAGTGACTGGCAACTTTGGAGATCAGAGTCCTCTAACTCACCAGTGATTGTCATGTAGTATGAATAAGAAATAAACCATATTTTTTATCTTGAGCCATTATTGTTTGTGTTACTGCTTAATGCAACCGAGTCTATTCTTGCTGATTACATTAATATATTCCTAGATTATTTCCAAAAGTATATGGTTATGTCTCATAATGATATTTCAGTCAAGCTATTATATATGCAATCTTGGTCTCTTACGATGACAGACTCTAAGGCATTTTGGTTTGTACAAGTACAGTCTAAGAGTTTCACATAATGACAAAACCGCTTCACATGTACTTCTCAGAATATATCCCTGTCATTAAGGGCCACATGAGGCAAATGCTGGCTAACAGAAGTAATAGTGATTTTATACTTTCATTTTTTTTCTATGTATTTTGTTTAGTATGTCCACAATGGGCCCTCTTTCCCCTCTCTATCCATTAGTGTAAAAATGTTAATGGAAGAAATGAACTGAGCAGGCACCATGAGCCAAATATCATGCTGGGTGATTAGGAGACAATGATTGAAGCTAATCTATTTTCCTAGCTAAGGCTCTATTAGATCGATCCTCTTGATTTTTCTCTTCTCATCTCTATCTTGCATTAAGCAAGTCCTCTCACTGCCTGCAATGTTCTCCTACATTCAGAGAGACAGACAGAGTGGAGCCAGAATCTTCCAGCCAGGTTGGAGTGGTCTAATAGAGCCTCTCCATGACCATCACTAACAGCAAGCTTGGAGTGAGCTTGGGAAAAGCCGTAACAACACTCAAGGTCTCTCAGTTCAAGGCGGGGAAAAAAAGTCAGAAAAGCTGTGTCATTGGAGAGGCCATTCCATGGCCACTGGACATGAGCCTGAAGTAGACTGTGTCCTGAAAAGACTACTTCTGTAAATGGGCGCATGTGACAGTCCACCTTGTCCTGGAGCCAGAGTACAAGTCAGGGTTCATCCTTCAACTGCAGAAACTCAACTACTGTATAGAAGGTTGGAATAGTCCCCATGAAAGAGGCTAGGGAAGGCTTCCTAGATGTGACACAGCAGCCACAATGTTGTCACTGTTTCAGGCTTCATCATACCCTTCACATGATAGCCACAAGATCGTGACTGTTCTCCTTTGTGCTTCTCATGCATAATCCTGGTAAAAGAGAGACAGAAAGAAAGACAGACAGAGAGACAGAGAGAGACAGAGACAGAGAAAGAGAGAGAGAGTGAGAGAGAAGGGCATCTAAAGGGGCTAAAAGCCATGCAGGAAGTCACAGATCCCTCTGCCTCCGGGCGTTCATCAACTGCTTGAGCAGAGGCCCCTCCTCCCCACCAAGTGATCTACAGGTGGTTGAGACTGTCCTATGCAATGCTACATTTGTCCTTAAGAGGTACTTGGAGGTATTAGCAAACTTGGGGGCGGGGGGGGGTGTCAGGATTCTGGCAGCAAACATCCCATGCTTTCAGAGTAAAAGCCAGAACAAACTAAGGCTGGGACAGGGGAGTCATCAACGGAAGGTTGACCAGAATGCTCTAAAGAAAGAGTGTGTACAATCTGCAGTGATGCTGACCAAGGGCAAGTTATTCATTCGATCTGGAACCACACAGTAGTACTGGCATTGGTACTGAAAGAAAGGAAAGCCATTAAATTCCTTGTCACCATAAAGGAAGGGGGGAGAGCAGCAGAGCACAGGCCAGAGGGAGAGAAGTAGGGTGCTTGGGATGATAAGGGGTGAGCCAGAGGTAGACACAGCTCCCATCCAGCTGTGAGCTTGAAGGCAAGAGGGAAGCTGTCAGGAGAGACACCAGGACATTCATCTTCACAGATGTCATTCAGTGTTGGGCACAGCCAGTAGTGTTGCACTTAGTAGGTAGCTGCACTATTGGAGCCTCCTACTGTACCTGGAACACCAACCTTTTAGTTGCTAGACCATAGAGTATCCAAGAGGAGTGGCTGGGACATCCAGAGAAAATTCAAGAGCATTTAGGCTGCAGCAGCAATTTTCCAATTGCTAAAAAAGCCTTTTAGTATCTGAACAATCACATAACAGCACAAGTGCCTTTAGGGTGAGTGTCAGCTCGCACTCACAGCTAATTCCAGATGCCCACTATCTCCCCTGTGAGTACATATTGCCAAAGGGTTGCTGCCCTGCTCTGGATGGCTCAGGAAAGAGACGCTGAGTGCCACCCAGAGGCTGGGCCCAGGGCCCCTTCAGCAAGCCTCCTCTCTCCCTGCAGCTCCCAGCTTCTCTGATGTGGGCACAGAACCTCAGTGCCTGCAGACAGGCAGCAGAGACCCAGTCCTCCCTGGTTTTTTTTTCCCAACTCTCCAGCCCGGAAAGGGGGGGGAATGGTGATGTCTGGCTTTTGTTTTCCACTCGGAGGTGGGGACAGAGAGGCAGGCAAGGTGAGATCTGGGGCCCCGCCCTTTCCCAGAACAGGCAGAAAGTAAATTACACTGCTTGTCCTCAGCTAATTGCTCCATTTCTTTAGGCAGTGGGACTTTCATAAAAACACAATTCTGTTTCTACCCTGTCGCCCTTGTCTCCACCCCCACCAGCTACTTTCTACTAACAACAATTTCAAAATTGATCTTTTAAATGACTCTTCACTTAAATAAGCTTCTGAGTTTTAAAGGGTAAGAAAATGTCTCTTACTCATTTAGACTAAAATAATGTGCCCATTAACCGCATTAGAGACATGTGAAGTCTACTGCCTTGAAATTATACATTAGCCTGTCTCAGGGCTCCACCACCAGCCAGCCGCCTCCCCCAGCAGAAGATTCTAACCCGCACCCTCGTAGTGGGGTGTCCCAGCTCCAAACACTGACGCCCAAAGGCTCTCCGTCACCAAAAGGGTAAAGTCCAGATTCTACACCCTGCAACCTAATTTTGGACTCTGCTTTGATCTTTCAGCTTGTTGCTTCCTTTCTCCTGTCCTGGGAACTCCAGGATCCAGATGTCCCAGAAGTGTGACAACTTTATCTCCCCTATTCTATCTGGAGAAACTTTGCCCCATCTCCACCTGTCAAAGCCTAGCTGTCCTTCACAGGAGAGACGGAAGTCCCACCTTTTCAAAGTATCTTTCCAAATCCTGACCAGAAGGATTAACCACAGCAGCCCTCTCCGCAGACTGAATCCCCTTAAAACATGAGTGAATCAAACCTCTCCTCCTTTGCATTATGGTTGTTGGGTATCATACCCAGCAACAGAAAAACTCACTAATACAGTGCTTACTTCTGAGTTACCTCTACCTCCTTATCTGCCCAACCATCTCCAACACATCCTTCTATAGCGCAGTTCTCAACCTTAGCTGCACATTAGAATCTACCGGGGCAGGCAAGGGGGTGTCAAAAGGCTTCTGCCCAGGTTCTACCCTGCAACAACTGAATTGGAACCTCTGGGCATAGAAATCCAGACATCAGCACTTTTAAACTCCCTAAGCGATGTCAGTGTGCCAATAAGGTTATGAACACCTGTTCTGAGACATTATAAGCTTTCAACTGACTTCATTTGAGTTAATTATGTTGCACTCCTGGAACTTATCATTATGTCTGTAACTATATATATACATATATTGAATGAATAAACAAATGGATGGATGGATGGATGGATGGGAGGAAGAGTCTATGAAAAGATAGAGAGATGCTATTAAGAGTGCCTTCCACTCACTTGTGGCCCCTGTCCCTCTAGCAATGAAGCTCTATACAACACAACTGCTGAGGAGATCTCCACAGAAAGTGAAGCCTCTCTTCCTCTCGGTGGTCAGTTTATCTGCAGTGAACAGCTCCTGGTCCTCTCCTCCCCCACACACAAATAAACATTCCTGAGCTAATCAGAATGAAGCATTAGTAAAAATAAAGCAATAAAAATGGATCTTCTAATTTGGAAGAGGAGCTGGGGATTTTCTCTGTTTTAAATTTTTCTTCCAGGCCTTAAGTTTTTCTTAAAAATGTAGCTTCCCACTGCCAACATAGTTTGCTAGCAACTATTAATAAATCTATATTGTGATTAAGCAAACCACAAACTAATAAATCTTTAAAATATTAGAAAGTAATTTCTTGGAGAATCTTTCCTCTGGTTTTAAACTCATTACTTTTCCTCATCTCTTTCCCTCCTCTCTCCTCTCTTTCTTTCATTATTTCTACAAATATTTATTTGCTGCTAAATATATTTTATGCCCAACAACACCACAGCATCAAGGACATATTATAGGCGAGGTCCTTCCCCTATGAGACTGACTGTGACTACCAGGATAGTCTTTGATTCCAACAAGGTATGCTGTGGCTTCTACACTCCACCTCTTCCACAGCCCAACACATTAGTTTCATAGGCAGAGTTCAGTGAAGAAAATAGTTGCTCTGAACTACCCTAAGTGACTTATGGTTGCTAAGTGAGCCCTAGCAGAGAAGCAGGTCCAGCTAGACTCAGCCAGGATGTTGCTTCTCAGGACCTCATTTTATCTTGGGAACCAGCCGTGGCCCCTTGGAGACCCCACCATTTGCTGCTGTCAGGCCCCTGTGCTCCCTGACCTTCCTGGGTTCTGTTCTGTGGAATCTCCCGTCCCTGTGCTAGCGAGATCCTATGAGTTTCCACCTCTCTAATTATACCATTCCACAGGAAGACAGGAAAGGACCAGAGTCTGTAGTAGTCCAAATATTTACGTCCCCTTCAAAATTCCTTTGCTGAATCCTCATTGTGATAGTATTAGGAATGGGACTTCTAGGAAATGATTTGGTCCTGAGGGTGGAGCCCCAGGAATGGGATTTGTACCCTTACAAAATGGCCCCGACAGGGCTACCTCACCCTGCCACCCTGAGAGAACTATCTTTGAACCGAAAGTAAGTCCTCGCCCAATGCTGCATCTGCTGCCGCCTGGATCTTGGACTTCCCAGGCTCCAGAACAGTAAGCACTAAATGTCTGTTGGTTCTAAGCTGTTCAGTTTATAGTGTTTTCTTAGAGCAGCCCAATAAACTAACATACAAGAATAATATTTCTCTAAAATAATGAAAAATAGGAAACACATTCACAGCAACCACAAAGTCACTGAGGGAGCTGGACTGAAGTGGGAGCCGAGTGACCTTAGCCACGCCCAGACTCTTCCACTGCTCCAACCATGAACAGAAGTGCTAGTAGTTACTCAACTCTGGAGTGAAGCTGGTCCCTCCCAAGCCCTCTTCCCATCCTAATCTGAGCTAGAATTGCATCTCCAGTCTCAGAAGTCCTAGCATTTCCAAGCAGCTGTTCATCTATCTGGCACCTCTAAAGCCCATTCATATTTACTCCCAAAAATCCATACCCTGGACTTCTGGTCAACTTGTGCCCCTTTGCAAGGCCTCTGTGTTACCCATCCTGTCTGTTTTGCATGATTTACAGCTTTAAGACAGACTTTTCTTCTTGTAATACTCACCTAATGTGTTTGTCACAATTATTAACTATTTTGTCACCAAATTCTAGCTTTGAACAAAGCTAGACTTCTTAACCCATGGTCTTATTGAACATGGACTTCTCCCCCCAGTGCCCAAGGGAGTTTCCTTAATGGCAGCCATCTTGCCTTGGCCTTCCTCACCATCATGCCAGGCCTCATAAAAGTCTGTAGTTCACCTGACAAATTTCTGTTCCACACAAAGACCATTATGATTTCCAACTGTGATATAGAGCAGAGAAAAAAAAGGCCTCGCCTCTGATCACATTATGGTTGATTCATTCTGAGAAGATTCATCATTCAAGTGAGGAAGGAGTGGAATTTTTCAGAGGCCACTTAATTGTGCTCTTATAGACTGTGGTATTTTAAACATTAATACTCTCTAATAAAAGAAACTAGAAGAAATTTGGATTAATCAAAGGTCGGAGCTAGAAAAGAGGACACATTATGGAGATTGATCGCTTGGGTTAGATAATCATAGAGAGAAATGCGTTCAATCAAGAAAGTAATTTTTAATCTCTGGCCTATAGCATTAGGATCCCATGGGAATGATTTGGGACCATGAGGATTCTATAAAAATTTGGCTCAGAAATTCTATATATTTTATGGTTTCTCAAAAGTCTAATAAAATCCTGCATATTCAAAGATTAGGTTTCCAAGATTATACTATTATTGGAGTCCACTAGTACTTTAATTTGTATGATAACCATCCTTTTTTATAGTAAGAATCATAAATTTACCTCTGTTAGACTCACAACATAGAATATCAAAAATGTGATGGAAAAAAATTTTTTCATTTCCTTTATAACTAGCCCCAGACTCTTCCTAGACAGGAAACTGTCTTCATTTCCTTATTTTTTCTTGCAAGCCCAGCAACGTTTAGAATTTGATGTTGTTTTTTATTTTAATAACTAGAACCCTTTCTGTTCATAGCTCATTATTCATGTAGCTTCCATTTGTCACAGTGGAGCCCCCACAAATACACACACGACACATTTCTTCCCTCTTCTTTCTCTAAGGAGAAGGTCTGTGTGGACCCCACAGGGCAAATGGGGAGCTCTGGCTAGAGAACAAGGCAGGGAGGAGCATGAAACCAGCTCCATCCTGTGTCTCTCAGTCCCTCAAACCACTGTTGCTCTTTCACAGTTCTGCCAGGAACTGCTTCTTCCACCTGCCCCTAGAACAGGTTGGGGTGCAGTAACCCCACTTCCACTAGTCTGCATTTCTGGACCACCTCTCATGATTTCTCCACACATCTCCCAGCTCTTCAATGTGTTCCTAAGAACACACTTATCATTCATTAATTCTCTTATTCATTCATTGCAGTAGGGGATTGAGCCCAGGGTTTTTGTACTGAGATACTCCTCCAGCCCTTTTTATGTTGAGACAGAGTTTTATGAAGTTGCCCACGCTGTGCTCAAATTTGTGATCCTTTTGCCACCATAACTGGCTTGAATACTCCGATCTTTAATGACCTTCCTTTGAGTGTGCCAGCTCTCTCCTGCTGGCACCTTGACTCCCCTTTGTGTCCCTATCCCATGATGGAAACTATCCCAATGCACTCTCAGATTCTGTGTGTGTTTATATTCTCACAAATAAATATTTTGTATGCATTATTTGAATTTGTCCAAAATTATTTTGCATTCTACATTTCTGTTTTGTTTTCTTTTTTTTTTTAACCTTTCTCACTAATTACTAATTCTTAAAAGGTTGATGCACGTTGCTATGGCTACGGTGCTGTGTTGTTTTTACCCTGCTGCCCCATACTCAACTACATTTTCCAACCCCATTTACCTATCCAGGGGATGGATCAAGATACCTATCTGCTCTCCATTTACATAGCATTGCAACAAAATCTCCAGTTAAGAGCCTGGTGAATGCTCCTGGAGGGGCTGGGGAAGGATTTCTCTGGACTATAGAGCAAAACGTAGAACTGCTAAGTCATGCCCCATCCTCTACTCAACTGCACCCAATTGTGGGTGCCAACTGCACCCTGAAAGATGCATATTCACCTGCGGTGCCAATGGACTCTTCCCCTGGACTCCACCAACAACTGACATTATCCAGCTTTCTGATTGTATCTTCCTCCTTAGATATTAAATGACATTTGGTAATTAGGCTTTCTTCAGCTGTTCCTAAAATGGGCCACCTCCTCACACTCTTGGTTTTCTCTCCCACAAATTATATGCTCACATTCTTTTACCACCTCTTTTGACCACCTCTCATCTCTGACCACCTGATGGGTAGATATTTGTCTTATTTATCTATGAGGAGTTCTTTGTATATTTTTGTGATACTGGGGATTGAACTCAGGACCTTGAGCTTTCCAGGTAGGTACATAGTGCCATTGAGCTATATCTTCAGCCCTTATATTTTTAAATACAGAAATTGGTTGGTTGGTTTCAGCCAGCTAGTCCTTTGTGTAAGATTTTTTGCATCTGCATTAATAAGTGAAAGGGATCGTACACTTCTTTCTTCCTGTTATCCTCAGCAGGAGTGAGGGATTAATATTTGTGTCTGACAAGAATCTGATGGTTCCTCAACATTTACATCCTGATCCAAGTCACCATTATATCTTCTCATGAGTCTCCATATTCAGTGTGATCATTATCTCCTTTTCTATCTCCCCCCGCCCCCACCCTTTGGGTTGTTTTTCCAGTATCAGGTGCATATGTGCCAAAATGAATGACTTAATTTGTTGGTCAGTTGGAGACCAGATCTGTTTATTCACTATATGATTCAGGGAGAGGCATGTTACCCTTGTTCTTTCCTCTCTATATCATCAGGATATTAATGACAAAACACAGCCTGACTCGTGACAGGTGGAGGTCAGCTCAGGCAAGATCCCCAGTCTATTGAAAAACTAAACTCAAAACACCAGATGACAAGAAACAGGGCTGACATTTCAGGCTGGAGGTGACCCCTGTGGTGCAGGGTATCTGCCTCACTTAGAGCAGAAAGTCCACAGCAGGGCTCTCCCTAACTTCCAGGAATCCCAGCCCTGATCAGCATGTGAACAGGGCCCTCATTAGAGGCTGGAGAGGTGGCCAGAGTCTCCTGAGCGCTGTGGCACTGCTCTCCCACACCCATTCCTCTCCACTGATTAGTCATGAATGGGGCATTGATTACCAGGCTATGCCATTGTGAGCCTTTCAATGGAGTGGCTCCATGCAGGGATTTATTAGTAATTAAGCTTGAATACATGTTTTGCAAATGGGGTCTCTTCTGATGAACAGAAGGGGCTTTGGGAGTTAAGAAACACTCAATGCTGGACCATCCAGGCTGCAATGTGCTCATTCACTTCCACATAATTGGGCATTTGTCCACTTCGAGGCAACCAGGACCCTAGTCAGCAGATAACCAGTTACAAAAGCAAGGCTGCCCTCTGGGCTGTGTCCTTTCCTGGAAGAAATGGGATATATCTTCAGGATTGTTTATCTTGCCTGGTGCAGGGCTGGTGGCTCCCTGAACACACTGAAAGTATATAGTCCACAGGCAGAGTTTATCAATCGTCGGAGAGAACACCACTACCGCAGGCTACCATGGAGTCTTGGCAATGTTTTACATAGGTTTGTTCTGGCCAGCAGTTCTCAGAGAGTGGGTTACTCTCAGCCCCTAGCAAGGTTCTAAACTGTCACAATTGAGTGTCAGGTCTTTCTTGGTTATGGAGGTCGGTACTGTACACTGTTTGATATTCTTAAGCATCCCTACTTCTACCCAATAGATACCAATATTGCCACCCAATCAGTAGTTATAACCACAAATGTCTACAGACATTGCCGTGTGTCCCTGAAGGATATAACTACCCTGAGCTGAGAACTAGTGTTGTCCCTACTAGAAAAGGTTTCCAGGTAACTTCCACAAAAATACTGACCCTCCCGGGGAAGAAAAAAGTCTATATCTTGACACTTTTGTCAATGACAAAGTGAAAGTTTGTTCAGAAAGATCCACTTATTTCTGATTTTGTTTATTAATCAACTCCTAGGCTTTTCCCACACAGGTACCAGAAACTATTCAGGTACTAAGGGTTCAGCAGGAAACAAGACACACAAGAAACAGACTAACAGTAAATAATTCAGTGAGCAAATGGGGTAAATTTCCAATTCAGCCAAACACTGCTTGGTTGTTGTGATCAAAAGTAGCCTGAATGAGGCATGGGGTGGGTCACTCTTTTCCAGAGGAGGAGGGAAGGCATGATTGGTGAGACAGAAGCAGCCTCTAAATTACCTAAAGGAGGAGTTTTCAGGCAGACCGAACAGGTAGGCCAAGAGAGGGGAGTTTGAGAGTCAAGGAAGAAAAGAGAGGTTGGTGTGGCAGAGCTAAAACCTAAAAACAGTGTAAGAGGAGTTAGAGGGGAAGCTGGGAGATGTGGGAGATGCATCGTAGACTGGGTTGCAGTTTAAACAACTGTCTGTCCCTTCTCCATCTCCTACCACCACTCCTTCTATTCCAACCATTCCCTACACCAGCCACTCACTCCACAGCCCACACAGATCTCCACTCTAGGCCCCGGGAGCTAAACACTCTCTGACTCACTGCTCCCTCCAGTACCTTCTCTTCTCCTTTCTCATCTTAATCCCATGACCGTTCATTATGAACACTTTCTTTCTATGTCTTCAACTCCTTGGTTCTTCCCACTGTTAGACTTAAAAAGAAACATCCAATCCCACTAACTACTCCATGATTGCCAAGAAAGAGCCGGGTGTAGCTGGAAAGAAACACACAGACCTACTTATTTGGCATAGAGTCATTGTGGACAATTCATGGGAAGCTTGGACACTGCCAGCAACTCTCGTCTAGTTCCCTGATTGCTTTGCTGTCCCCCTCTTCATGCCCACCTTTCTTAACCTTTTCCTCTCACGTTGGCCACATTCCCTTTCCTCAACCTCACTTTCCGCTATGACTTTGCTATTTATTTCCTCCCAGCAGGTCCTTTTCTTCCCATCGTTAAACCCCCACCAACTTGCACTGGGCCCTTTCTAGTCTACTGTAGCAGTAGTTGTATCGGGGCCTGTCATGAGGAAAGGCTTTTTATCCTCAGTATATAGGAGTGTTTTGCATTTAATAAGCTCTTAGTAAAAATTGTATTAGAAAATTAATGAATGGGCTGTAAGCGAGAGTGTCAAGATATATTTCCTGATTTTTAAATGTCACATTTCAGAGTGGGTATAGAAAGAAAAACCCAACAACTAGGCTTGGTAGTATATGCCTGTAATCCCAGCACTCAGGAGGGTAATGCAGGAAGATTGTCACAAGTTCAAAGCCAGCCTGGGCCACACAGAGTGTTCAAGGCAAGCCTGAGCTACAAAGCAAGACCCTATCTCAAAAAACCGAAAGAGAAAAGAGAGAGGCCCACACAAGACCAAAGAATGAGTCAGGAGATAATGGTGTTCACATAGGTCTAGGCAGGTAGTAGTGGAAATGGATAAAAGTCAATAACCTCTGTTCTATTTGGAAAAAAACTCTGATCCAGGGGCCAGGGATTTAGCTCAGTGGTTCTGGCATCTGCCTTGCAAGTTTAAGGGCCCAAGTTCGATCCCTGGTAACCACATACAACAATGGTGGTGACTCATGCTCACCAGCAATCAGTACCACATACCACAGTGCTGGGCGTGGTGGCTCACACCTGCAATCCCAGCACTCGGGAGGCAGAGGCAGGAGGATTTCTGAGTTTGAAGCTGAGTCAGGACCAGCCTGAACTACAAAGTGAGATCCTGTCTCAAAAAAAAAAAGAAAAGAAAACCACTCTGATTTACAAGGGAAATATATAAAGGAAATATAGCAAAGAGTCCAGGAAAGTCCTGAGTGTTAGCTTAAGAACTTGGGAAGTAGGTGGTGCCACATGCTAAAATGGGCAACACTGTGGAGGAGCAAGTCTACGGATGGGGAAGCAAGAATCTTTGGAATGTGGACATATTAAACTTGAGCTGTCCTTTGGTGATATCCAAATGGAGGGATCCCCTGTGCTATTAAATGTCATACTGGTGCTCTGGAGGACTTACAGAAGTTGCTGGTGCTAGGAGAGTACATAAAACTGTGGTTTGAATTTCCCCAAAGCCCGTATCTCCATCGTGAGATTCTAAAAGGAGAGACCTTTAGAAGTCTATGTTGCCTCTAGGACTTTCAGTTGAAAAAGACATTTTTTTCAATTTTTCATTCATTTTATTTGTACATTGTATGTATACATTATGATCATATTCATCATTGGGGAATTTGTACCTGTGCATGTTATATCTTGAGTTTTGATTTTTTCCTTGTCCCCCTTCCCTTCCGTCCATCCCTCCACCCCTCCTTATTTACAAGAAACTTTTTCTGTTTTTCTTTCTTTTCTCATATATTTCTTTCCTTTCCCCCACATCCCCTCCCTACAATCCTTTCCCCTTTTGATTCTTCCTTCCTATTTCACATTGTCTGTTGTACAGTTTGGTCCTCATTTACACTTTCAGTTTCTCACACCAGAGAAACTATTCAGTATTTGCACATGTGTGTCCTATTCATTTCACTTAAAAGCATGGCCTCAATGTACATACATTTAGCTATAAATGTCTGTAGTTTATCACTCTTAATGGCTGAGTCGTACTCCATTTTATTAAGAAAAATCTTTATTCTGTCACCAATTGATAGACATTTGGGTTGTTTCCAACAGCTATACAAACCACATTGCTATAGATTAGGTTCACATATCACTGTAGTATGATGCTTTTAATATTTTGGGAAGATACCCAACAGGGAATACTGGGTCAAATGTGACATCCAATCCTAGTTTTTTTGGGCATCTCCACACTTTTCAACAGTGGTTCCCACAGTGGGAGTGGGCTTCATTTTTCCCACAGCCCTGCCAGCATGTGTTATTCTTATAAACCACCCAGTCTCAGGTTTCCTGCTACAGCAACAGAAAGAAGACTAACACACGTGCCCATTGCAAACTGAAGGAGTTCTGCTCATCACAGCCGCTCAGGGGTCCAGACTACCAGAGGCTTCACTTGTGAGCTCCCACAGCTGGGAAATCAAAGAGAGTATTATATACCACATATTCCTATTATCTATTGATCCAAGCTAGGGCTGTGCAGTGGGACCAAGAATATGCCCATTGGTTTTACCTACTGGCTAACCAAAAGATGACAGGTGTTTCCCAAGTTGGATTCATATTGGCTTTTGTGACATTACAAGAGATGATTATCATGACCCTTTCATGCATGAAATAGTAACTCCTATTTGTTGATGATCAGTATTGCCCGGCCCCCGGCTAGCCTTCTCACATACAGCATTCCATTTAACATTACAGAATTGTAAAAATGAAATTTTGCCTAAGACATTATCTAGCTTTAGGTCAAAAGCCAGAGCTATGGTGTGAGCCCGACTGTCTCTAATTCCCAAGTCCGCACCTTTAACCACTCCATGACAACTGAGTTATAAAAATTTAAAATATGTCTCAAAGGCCTATGGTGAGCAGTTTGAAAGGATCCAACCTAAGAACACTATTCTCTACATAACACATTTCTGTTTCCTAGCCCTTTCTTGGGAAGGAGAAACTACCCTTAGCTATAAAAAAAAGATTCACCTTCACAGGAAACTGAAATGCAGAACATCCTGCAAACTGGAGGTATAGAGTTGCCCCTCTTCTCATCTTAATCATTAACATGTTTTATCCAGGTCACTTAGGTGCCGAATGAATCTTCCTCACTAGTACACCCTTCACTGGTTGCAAGGCAGACACACAATAAACTGGTTTGTGTCTGATAAACTGCTGATTGTAAAATCAGCAGTAAACGCAGGGTTGACTTCTGTGTTCATTTCCTGTTGCCCCTGTGACAAATTACTACTGACTTGGTGTTTTAAAACAACCCAAGCTTATTACAGTTCTGAAGATCAGATGTCTGGAATCAATCTCACTGGACAAAAATCAATGTGTCAACTGGCCTGGCTCTTTGGAGACTGCAAGGAGAGAGTCTGCCTCCTTAGTCTTTCCAACATCTAGCGTTTTTCTTCACTTGCGCTCTGTATTAATCAGCCTTCTTGTTGCTGAGACACAGTTTAAGGGAGGAAAGGTCTAATCTGGCTTACTGTATGGGGGCTTCAGTCCATGGCTGAGTCCAAGGCAGAAACATCACAGCAGAGGGTGTGGAAAATGTCAGCTGCTTCATTCATGGTGGCTGGGAAGCAGAAACAGGGACCAAGACCACAGAGGGAGGGGAAGGAAATAGACATACTTCAGAGCTATGTCCCCGAGACTCACCCAGCTACCCCAGAAGGATTCTCCACCAGCCAAACAAGTTGATGCTCCTCCCCCACAGCCACATGGCACCTTTGTCCACCCTCAAGCACATCATTCTCCTCACTGCCTCCCTTCATATCTTCTCCTTTGACTCCTGCCTCTCTCTCTTATGGACCATTGTGTCAACTCCACCTGCATAATCTAGTACCCTCCCGCTCCCTCGAGATCCTTAGCTTAATAACAGCTATAAAGCCCTTTTTGCCATATGACACAATATTCATAGGTTCCGAGGATTAGGGAACACACATATTTGAAGATCATTATTCAGCCTATAATAACATCTGTCCAGACAGCATTTAAACTCAAGAATAACATTTCTCTGATATTTGCCTTGGTTCTTTCCTCAGAGTCTGCCACATGCACAATACCACGTGACCATGTCTCGGCCATCAGCTGGGAGTCCACTACATGGTCATTTGTAACTGGACTCGTATATACAGCCTTCAGTGGCAATGCACTCAAGATATAAAGGTTTCTCATTCACATTTGAAACTAAAAATCTATAAACGCTATTTTGTTAACAGCTTCTCACTCCAAATTGTAGGA
This sequence comes from Petromus typicus, assembly GCA_004026965.1. NCBI lineage: Eukaryota > Metazoa > Chordata > Mammalia > Rodentia > Petromuridae > Petromus > Petromus typicus. Next base: position 39,669 of record PVIR01003369.1, on the reverse strand, counting down.
CATTTGCTCTGAATACAGAGCTTAAATCAGGCATTGTCCATCGGAACACTTACACTTTTGCCACCTCTGTCCCTAATCAGGATCCAGAGGGAGGGGCAGGCAGTGCACACCCAGCCTCCCACCTTCTCACAGCACTCTTCTCTCCAGCAGGCCCTACAATCAAGGAATCCCGGGAAGCACATGATATGGAATGTGTCAGGACTGGGATTCTCTGAGGCTGAAACACCCCAGAGGCCCCAGGGACAGCAGCTCTTGCTTTGTCTCCTGGGTGGGCCCTGATGCTGGGAAGGCAAGAGCTATGCAGAGGAGTGAAGTTGCATCTCTGAATCAAGGATGGGTGCATTCACTCAACACACATCCCATTCCTTACTGATTCAGGGCTACACAGTGCCATGCTGTGTGGGTGAGATAAGATAGGCTACAAGAGTATGGGTTACAAGCTCATCAGCCTTGCTACCCTCTGGAACCTGTAATTAACCACTGAACGGAGGAATTACAGGAGTTGCAGGTCTCACACTTAGATTCTTCCAACCAGTACCCCAGAGAATCAGTACCCACCTTCAGCCCCAGGAGGACCCAGTCGGTGGAATGAATAAGGAGGAAATTTGAGTTAAACACAAGTCTGATAAACTGGATCTGGGGAGGATGTCTATAATCCCAGCACTTTGAGAGGCCCAGCTGGAGCATCACAAGTTTGAATCTAACCTGGGCAACTTTTCTACTTAGCAAAGAATCGGTCTCAAAATAAAAAGGACTAGGGATGTAGCTCAGTGGGGGGGGGTCTCCATCACTCCCCACATGCACACCCCAACTATAAACATGGGCCCTGCATCAGGGATCCAGTCAGCCCCTGGAAACAGTTTGGGGACAACAAGCTATGTGGATTCCATCATAGTCCCTTGGGTTAGGCACGTGCTGCTGCCGAAGTCATGGTGATTTTATTAAACCCATTAAAAGCCCAGCTTGGGTTTTTCTGTAGAGTGACCTTATTTCCCATGTGTTTTTGTAACTGTTTTAGCTGGGCTCTGGATGCAGCTACTCCAGATAGGCCATCTTCTGAGGATGCTTCTCACTGTAGGTCAAGACTCATACTGCAGAAAATTCTGGACTATCTCTTGGAAGATAGATTTTGGTGGAAGATAGAAGATTTTGTTCTCATCACAAGCACAAGAAGATTCCTTTCCAGAGAAGGCCCGAGAAGCACATGGCTGACTTTTGCTGACTGTGGAGAAAGGAGTGAAGAAGGTGAGGCTATTCTGAGCAGAAAGGGCAGTTTTGCCATGGACAGTCACCAATAATGGCAAATTAGATGAAAGCAAAATGCTTCCTGATGAGTGGAGGAATTATAGAGCTGGCTGTGATCATATCCTAGTGCTGAGATCTAAAAGCCAAGAAAACTGGCTGCAGTGCATTCCCCAAACTCAGTTGTTCTCGACACTTGAGAACAGGGATGCATAGGAGACATCACACTCATCTGTCTTGAAGGCTCCCACTTTGAACTGTGCACCCATCCTGCATTGGTGTGGTTTCAGCTAAGGAAAGGAGAGGCACCACCGCTCACCTCCAGCCCTTCTATTGGTTGGGATGGAGGCTCAGGGGCTCTCTGGATTCCACCAGAGAGGTTCCCTCCAGAGACAAAGGGCTAGGGATTTAGCTAAGTGGTTTCAGTGTCTGCATTGCAAGAAGAAGGTCTTGAGTTTGATCCCCAGTACAAAAAAAACTTCTAGTCCCAAGGCATTTGAGCGCTAAGTGACATTACTTTTGTGAGTAGGGATCTAGATGAGTGGTTGGTTCTAGCACCTGCCTTGCAAGTGCGAAGTCAAGAGTTCAGTCCCCAGTATGGGGGGAGGGGTTGTATAAGACATGAAGGGTGGTCAAAAACTAAGGTAAATGTCAACTTTTTAAATATTACAGTAAAAGGCATTGTTGTCAGTCACCCTCACTTTGAACACACTTGCCCGTCACTCTCACCACTTTCTCAAGCAGGTCTGGAAGTTCACTTTCATGAGTGTCTTTAGTTGTGCTATCAATGGCTACCTCGATGTCCCAAATCAATTCAAAATATTAACCTTTCAAAGTCCATTTGGCTTTAGAGAAGATTCAGAAATTGCAAGTTTCCAGACCCAAAAGCAACAGTGAGAAAACAAGATGGGCCTGGCCTTACTTATCTTTTCATCCTTCTCAGACATCTCTCTAGCTACAAAGATAATATGATGGTCAATTAGACACAGTGATGTCTCCATTATATAAACCTATCAGCAACAAAGGGCAGCTGCTCCCAGTGGATACCATAGGAGAATTGCAGAGGACAAATAAGCAGCCTGCGATCCAGAGCAGGGAAAGGATGGATTTGGCAGGAGTAGAAGGTAATGAAGAGAAGGTAAGTCAAGACGTAGTGAGGTGAGGAGTGAGAGGTCAAATTTAGCCAAAATCAGAAGCACTTGGAGGGACTGTTCCAATGCAGATCACTCCACAGCCTGGCTAGTGTTCTGATTCTGGGTTCGGGGGTAGAGCATTGAAATGTTGCAATCCCCCTGGAGTCACCAAGACACTGCTAATGCTGCTGCCCTGGGGAAATCACACTTTGAGAGCCACTTTTGGATAAAGTTAAGGCTTTATCCTATCCACAACATGGACCCCCTGAAGGATTCTGAGCTGGGAAGAAAATGATGACCAAATGTAGGAAGGCTTCTCTGCCAGAGGTCTGCAAAGGCACCAGAGTTGGTGGAGATCAAGGTAAAAGGCAGAGGCTGCATTGAAATTGCAATGATGCCCAAAAGTGCAAGATGTTTGCAAGGCTTAATGGCATTAGTTATGGCAATTCCATGAAGGTTCTCACCGCCAGGTTCTCACTGCTTCCCATCTGTGAGCAACAACCAAACTGCCCACTTTATGCTCCGAAGAGTCCTGCTAATGAGAGTGTTAGTACTGATGATCAGTATTTTTTTTCAAAAGTGACTAAAATGTTATGTCTTCCTACCCTACCCAATTGCAGCCCCAAGATTTTATAAAATGAGAAGCAGCCTTGTAGAGCCCAAATGAATTGGGACATGACCAAAAGTAAAATGTTGGAAGAAAAGCTGGTCAACCACTGAGACTCTGGCACTTTCTCTTTGTTCTGCTCTACCTGAGTTTCTCTTGGCAAAGCTACACAAACATACACACACACACACACAGACATCCGGGGGTGGAGGACAGAGGCAGTCTATTTACCTGTTTGGCCTTATGTGGGTCACAGCCAGCAGCCTTGAAAGAGGCGGCCTTGCTGTGACCTCAGGAGGCCCAGTTTTTCCTTTGTCTGCTGGGACAGCAGTCCAAAGGCCCAGAATCACGGGTGGGATAAATGAGGCGAACTGTATAAACTGCCCTCTGGCACAGGTTAGTGCCCAGTGATAATCGGTTTCCTTCCAGATTTCCTTTGGAATTGGTGGGGGTTGCCGGATGGGTTCAGTCTTGTGGACTGCCAGGGAATCATGTGCCTCTCTGAATCTTGGCACAGGGCCCCTGCTTGGCATTTGCCACGCTGTCCCTGCTGCCTCTCTGCAGCGTCTCATTGTCTGGCATAAGGAGAAAGTACCCGACTCCCGCTGCAAAGGGAGCCCAGCAAACAGAGACCAGCTGAGCTCCTCGGTCAGCAGATTAGCTCCCTTAATACAGCCAGCTCCAGGGATTGAGGAGCCCCTGATTGTAAATCTAAAAATCCTACGGACTTCTCTTGCTTTTCATTAATTTCCTAAGCTCCCGTGCTGCTGGGCTAATGTTCTGCCAGGTGCAAGGACTCCTCTAAAGTACTCTGCTCACCCATCCAGCCTATCACATGGCCCCGGGCAGCCTGTGCAGGTGCTAGACAGTGAGAGGGGCCAGGTCATCATTTCAGGAAGCCCTGTAGGTGTGGCAGGCAATGTGAAGAGCTTTCATTGCTGATGATTCTCTGTCTAAGGGGCCAGGCAAGAGGCTGAAGTGCCAAATCCCAATTAAACCACAAAAGAAGTGGGAACAGGGGGAGGACAAGTGGAGAGATGGAGAGCAGAGCCTCTGCTGCTGATTCTCTGGGCACCATTTACCCTACTTGTCAGAGGCTATTCCAGCCCCGCTGGATAAGCTCTCTCCTTGGGTCCTGCTTTATCACAGCAGATAAATGTTGAGCATCAATTATCAGCTGGGCTTTCTGTTGACTACCAGCAATCCACAGCTGAATGAGGTCTACTGGACAAGTTACAGGTGATGGGGGAGACAGACCTGCAAACAGACCGTGGCCATACCATCTGGCAGTTGCTCTCCTAGGGATCCATGTGGCCATTGTGTATGTGCAAAGGAGGAAATACTTAACTCTGCGTGCAGGGACTGAGGCTACAGAAAGGAAGGGGCACTGGGGCTACTTCTTAAAGAAGAGCTTCCGAGACAGAAGGGCTGGGCGGGGTGGTTTCCAGGGAGAGGGGCAGCACAAAGTAAGTGCAGTCTTGAAACAGGCTGCAGATGGAAGAACATGCAGAGAAAGGAGACCAGCAGAGAAAGGCAAGGGAAAATCTTATTTTCTTTTTTTAATTGATTTTATTGGTACATTTTATGTATACATTACGACCACATTCACCATTGAGAATTTGCACTAGTACACATCTTTTTTTTTTAATACTGGGTCTTGCTTTTGTAGTTCAGGCTGGTCATGAGCTCAGCCTTAAATTCACAGCAATCCTCCTGCCTCTGCCTCCCTGAGTGCTGGAGTACAGGCGTGAGTCACCACATCCGGCACTGTGGTATGTAATTCTGATTGCTGGTGGGCGTGAGTCTCCATGCCCAGCATTATTGTTTGTGGTCACTAGAGAATAATCCAGGACCTTACACTTGCAAGGCAGGCACCAGAACCACTGAACTAAATCCCTGGCCCAACACATCTTGATTCCCATTTTTTGTTTTGTTTTGTTTTTTTGTTGTTGTTGCATCATATAACTTTTTATTGAAATCTTTATTGGTACATTGCATATACGTATCATGATTGCACTCCATAATGGGGATTTGATGAAAACAACACTGAGATTTCATCTCACTCCACATAGCATGGCTGCCATTTCAGAATCAGCCAGCAGCAAATGTTGGCGAGGCTGCAGAGAAGGAACCCTTCTCCACTTTTGGCAAAACTGTAGCCTAGTACAAACCCTGTGGAGATCAGTTTGGAGATTCCTCAAAAAGCTAGGATTGGAGGTCCCATTTGACCCAGCCACTGCCCTGCTAGGTATATAAACAAAAGAATTAAAAGACTCATATCACAGTGACATATGGGCACCCATGTTTATAGCGATTCCCTTTTTTTTTCTCATTCCCCTGCCCTCCCTACAACCTCCTGCCCCCCATATACCTAAGCTTTGTAGTTGAGTGTATAATCAATGTATTTGTTAGGTTTTATCACTGAAAACAATACCCAACACTTACAACTTAGAGGAGAATTTTAATTTTCTCAGTGTTTCAGGGGATTTGATCCACATTCAGCTGGTTCTTGGGCAACAATATCATGGAGGAAGGGCACAGTGGATGAAGATGCACCAACCCAGAGCAGAGGGAGGATGTCAGGGAGAAAAGGCATTGCAGCCCAGACAAGGACCGCTGGATACACCTCTGTGACCACTAGACACCCACAATATACTTAGGTAATGTGCTAGGCACTTCTTAATTCAATCCAGTTGACACATCAGGATTAGCAAATATGAATACCCAGTGAGTGAGAGGCAAAGCATAAATAATAGAGATCAGTGCAGAAGGGAAGACTCTGGGAGCATGAGGTGGGGAGAGGTCTGGATGCAGGAAGTGGAGGACAAGGGAAGAAGCTGAGCGCTGCCAGTGGCTGTGAGAGGCCCTGAGACGCGCTTGCCTGAGGCTCTTTATGGACACTTGTGCTGCATCATGAGGTGGCCTGACCCCCCTCTACTTACCCACACCTGAGATCCACTTCTTATCAAATCCCCTTGGGCCTGCGCTGCATGCAGGCATCCGCGTTGGGAAAGGCAGGTCCCAGAGCATGAGGATGAGATTGTCTAGGAGCAACACTGTCTGAGCGCCAGTCTGTATGACCTCGCTCCCCAGTGTGCGCTCTTCCCTCTGCCTCGCACATCCTTCACACCCTCATAGCCCCGCCCTGGGTCCCAGGGATAGGTTTCCATGGCTACCTTGGCTTCCACAATCACAGACTTGGGCACAGGTCAATTGTAACTGAGGTTTAATTTTCTATTTCCCATCTCAACTGCAAGCTTTGGGGGAAACCAGGCCAGTACTGGTATTTGAAAGGAAAAGAAAACTGATTTTTCTCTCTACATTTACACTCCCAGCACAGAACTCTTCACCTCCAGTCACAACGTGGGGGGAGATATTTCCTCCTGAACAATCTGTCGGCTCTCCAGGAAACAGTGACATGGCGTCATACAGCTTAACTCCGTCCTACCACTACCTATCTGGAGTTAGTGTGAGATCCCGCAGAGACTGGCACATCTCAGCAGGGTTGGCTGGTGTGGGGAGGGCATGTGCTGCTCACGGGCAGGAGCAGGCTTCCAAAGTCCTCATCAGGAACATGGGCTGCACGTGGAAATGATGGGAGCCAGTGGAGGAGGTAACGTGGGAAATGGCATTACTGCTTTGGGATAAATTGATCTGCCTTAAAGAGAAGGGCTAGTACGAGGGCAACATGAACTACTGTTTGTGAGAGGTTGTAGATTTGGACTGGTTCCTTAAACTGGGCTGTTAGTAATATAGCATTTAATCACTGTTGCTGGCTTGGGTGGATACAAGTGTCCAATTAGTTCAGCTGTAACCAATTGATGGGTCTATTGAGCCATAGCCAGCGAAGTTGCCTCCTATGCCTGCCTCATTCTTCTTTGTAAATATTGTTAGATCACATTGTCAGCTGGAATTCTCAGAAATTTCTCTGGATCTGAGAGTTATTCGGCTCCTGAGTCATCTTTATTTTGCTTTGGTTTTATCAAATAAGCACCACCAAATTTAATTGTTGAAGGAGTTTTCAATACTAATTTGTGCAGGAGCATGGATCTGAGGGTGGCAGTGGTGTGGGAGGGAAGTGCAAAGACTAGAGATACTTAAGCAGAACAGATTTGGATATTGATAGAAAGGGTGCCAGGGTGAGAGGTTTTGTAGGGGGCTAAATACTGGCCCTCAAAACTACAAAACCCTAATGCCTGGAGCTTGTGAATGTTACCCCATACTGCAAAGACTTGGCAGAGGGGACTGATAATCTCGAGTTGGGAGATTAATTGGATTATCTGGGCCTGAAATGCAATCACACAGGCCCTCATAAGAGTGACACAGAGGAAGATGTGACCACAGCAGGAGTGAAGCCAATGTAGGTTAGAGCAGAGATCTGAGTGGTGGGACTGGGAGCCACAGAATGCTGGTGTGGGCTGGAAAGGGCAGTAGATTCTCCCTGAGATCTCCTCTAGAAAGCTGTCCACTGACACTTTGATTGTAACTAATTCCAGACTCCCAGCTTCAAACTCAGCAAATAAACTAATAAAATCTAATGCAACTTTCTAGCTTAGGCAACTGTGTATGTGGAGGAAGTGTCTTTCTTGGGACCCCAAGCCCCAGAATATTAGGCAGGGAACAGTGGGTTCCCTGGTGGCCATGTTGTGGAGGTCTCACAAGTTGAATGGCCCACAGGTGGCTGCACAGGTTTGGACCTCAGGGCCAACAAACAGGCTAAAGTCTGAAGTGTGAGAGTCATCAGCATTCAGGGATTAATTGAAACCAGGCTAGTGGGTGGAGCTCCTTCGGAAAGGTGCAGTATGGTGGTTTTCCATCCCCACAGCATATCAGTCTTGGGGTGGCCCTGACACCTGCTAGTGACTGAGAGATCATGCCCAGCATCTAATTAATTTGGTCTTTGTGGCACCAAACTCTTCATGGTTATTTAAAGCTCCCCAATGATATTATTTTGCAGAGACAACAACCACTGATGCAGAGAGGAAAAGGGGTCAAACACAAACACAAACACTCTGGTTTCCAAACTGTGGTTCCAGAACCCACAAGTCAGGGAACGTGGTAGAATTGAATATTCCAGTTTTGTGCCAGGCACACTGCATCAGGAGCTGTAAGGGTGGGACCCTGGAGTCCATAATGTGATAAGCCCTGTGACGTGATTTGACTGTGTTTGCAAAGTGCTGGGTTAAAGAATGAGCTTCAGAAACAAGCCACCCCATGAGAGATTGTGTACAAGTAGCCCATGAGGTATACAGGCATCCAGGAAAATATGGTGAACTGCATGCAAAGGGGACAGTGTTTTGGTTGTTTTCTGTTTGTAAAGGAGTAATCTTGCCCCAATAGTCCAGCTAGATAAGTCTGAAAAGTGCTTCCTGGGCCCAGTGGCCAGCATGGAGTCCACAGGCCACAGAATCTAGTGCACAGGAAGTGGACTGGCCGTGGTTACTGAGGGAAAGGAGAGACAGGCTCAGGACAAATTTGTAAGTCTGAGGAAGACAAGAATTTCCAGCATGTTTATACCCATTATGTTGCTTTTCTCTAGTGGTGGAAAGAACATCATCTGCTCTGGGGGGTGGTTGGGTTAAAGCCACTATGAAAGTGGGACAGAGACCTGAGTGGAGAAAGTAGCAGTGTTCCTGGGTGGTGTCATCCAAATGAACACTGGGAATTTATATCGCCCTGCTTTACACAGCTGCAGGTCTCTGCCTGCCCAGCACTGCTCACCCCGGACTGCTGTGCAAGTCTGGTGTGCTCCCAAGCTAGAGTTCTGCCACAGCGAGCTAAATGGGTTGGAGTTGAGGACAATGGCAGAACAGTGACTGACACCATGCCTGGATCCCAGACTTCAGGTCGAAAAGGGAAGACAGGCAGGGTGGAAGGCCATTTCTGGACAGGAAGAAATAAAGGCAAAATGAGAGGATGTAGGATGGGAGTAACTTGTGACAGTGTGAAAAAGATAGAGTCATAATCAGAGAATAGGAAACATGATTTTAGAAGAGAAACTTTTTCTCTTTTGATACCTCTGATGAGACAGAAGCAGAGGTGAATTGTTACAGAAGATGACAGGTGCATTCAGAGGCTGCATTGGATCAAGGAAAAGAGTATAAACTCAGGCCGCTTGTGCAAACCAGTCCATGCAAAGCCATGGAGAGACAACGGGGAACACAGGATCTGGGGTCACCTAGTTTTCTTCAGGGATGGGTCCTGCCAGAATGGTCCCTGGCCTTGCGGGCTCCCCTCCAAGTGACTTCATGGGTGTCCATGTGCCGGGTGCTGTCCCTTATGTCACATGTGACCATTGCCAGAGGAGAGCCCAGCAAATCCACCCTTGGTTCATTGTCATTGATTTCAATAACAGCTGATATGACTGACACATACTTACATATCGCAAAGTCAGTGTCTACAGCCAGCCTCATCAGAGCCCCATTTTAAAGGAGACTAGGGCAAGGAGGGAGAGGAGGAAAATGTATTAGCATTTATTAAAGGTACAGTTTCTCTGTTCTTAACTCAGTTTCCATGCTTCCTGTCTGACTCTCTTTTCTCCACTTCAAGGGTCTCCTCTCTCCTTTTTAAATCCCAAACTGGTGTTTGATGACACAGGGAAGCAAAGTTTCAGAAGTGACAGATCCACACACTGTTAAGTCATCTCTGTTAAGTGGTCCTTCTGCCCAACTCCTGCAATGAGGTCAAGGTGGAAGGGAAAGACCCCTTACCATCCTCAAGACTTCTCTCTTCTTTCCCAGCAGAGGAGGACTTCCTACTGCCTCTTCCTGTATTATAGGCACTGTCTGACACATCTCCCTCCTCTCTTGATGCATTTATCTTTCTCTTCCATTAGACAACGGAGGATAAAAGTCAAGGAGGAAAAACTGGCTTGCTGAGAAGACTGATAATTTGGGGAAGTATTTTAAAAATAATATCCCAATTATATGAATAACAATGATTTTAGATCATAATCTTCTTCTCTTTCGATACCCCTGATGGGACAGTTAAATTACTTACATAACAGTTAACAGTTAAATTACTTAATAATTAAATTATTTACATATGCTATATCATAAAACTGCATTAAAAGCAATGTTATGGTTCAAATCTAGATTGGCTCCCAAAGCTTCACGTGTTCAAACGTTGGTTTTTCAGATGGGGATGCTGCACTACTCATCGGTGGATTAATCCACGGCTAAACATGCTATGAGGAGGTGAGGATCATTCAAGGGGAGGGAGTCCTTGGCTCTTCCTACCCTAGCTCCTCCCTTCTCCCTCCTTCCTGGTCACCATGATGCAAGCTGCTTTCTTCCGCCAGACTCCTTCCTGTGCCCATTCTTCTTGGATCCAGCTGACTATAGACTAAATCCTTTCAGCACCAGGAGCCAAAATAAATCTCTTTTCTATCAATTGTGTCGACTCTTTTGTCCCAGTGACAGGAAAGTGGCTAAAACAGCCAGGCATATTGGTGACATGCCTATAATTCTTGTGCTCTGGGAGGCTGAAGCAGGAGAACCCACACATCCAAGCCTAACGTGAGCAATTTGGTGACTTAATGAGACCCTGTTTCAAAATAAAAAGATAAAAGGGCTGGAGACATATCTCCATGGGAAAGTCCTGGGGTTCAAGCCTCAGTACCATAAAACAAAGAACCACACATGTACACACACCTCTGCATTCAAACCTGTGAGGTAGAACTGTTATCATCATTTTATATATGAGAACATGGAGGTCAAATAGGTCATTGGAGTTGGAGGGCTCAGTTCCATTTAATTCAGAGCCAGGACTCCTAATTCTTGTACTGCTCTGCATTAGCTGGCCCACCCAGCTTCTATCTGTCCCCAAATACTAGAAGCCATAGATGTGGGTTTCTCTCCCCACCCACACACCAAAAATTCTGCCTTTTCTCCATACACGAAGGAATGTTTCACCATCACTCTATTGTCCAACCCACTGAAGAACAAGATTGGGTCTCTTTTTACCCAATTTTCCCAGATCATCTACCAGTTGTTAAAATATTAAACAGCAAACTCTTCAAATGTCTCCACTCTGGTTGATCCAAGAGCTTCTGTCCCCAGTACCCCTAAATTCCAATGCCTAATCCTATTGGTTGGTATCCAAGCCCTACTCATTGAACAGCACCCTAAGGGGCAGATGTTTCTCCCTACCAATGTTGTGTAAATAGTTACATAAGTATATTCTCAAGCTTTTGATGATATTGTAAAATAATAGTCATTTTCTATTGCATTAGTGAGATGACTTGTGTGAAAGCCCAGCACATAGCAGGTGTTCACTAAACATTAGCTGAACTATAATCTAAACCATGTTGCTAAATGTCTCCCTCGAGGGAGGCTTTGGAATCGAACAATACCCACAGTTGCTGGAAGTGACACATATTCTTTTAGGGAAGAATAGTAAAGGGATTTTCATTTAAATCCCCAATATGGAGATATAAATCAGATAAGGCTACAACTGGAGCATCTGGATAAGTTAGCAAAGGCAGTTTCCTGGCTATTGGAACCACTGGACCTGAATAAGGACTCACTGTTAAGCAAAAGCAAAGTTAAATAGGAGAGAAATCTATGCCAGTGACACTCACTCACCAAGTCTCTTTGGGCAGATGCTGGATGCTGACATGTACTGAATACTTTAGCCTCTGTGAATCCTCATATCCAACACAGTAATATAACAGCATTCCCATTTCAATGTTTGGACATAACTTCAAGGAGGGTTGGTGGCTCATCCAAGGTCAGACAGGCAGCAAGACATGGTGTCAGGAATCCCATCAGCCCTGTCTCAGTGTAAGGCAGGCATTCTGTCCCCTCCAACATGTGTCTTTGTACTCAAGAGGAGGTGACAGACAACTTGTCCAGATGTTCCCTGCTTCAGTTTGTTTGATAGATCCTTTATAAGGAAATCCCAAAGCCATGCTCAAAAGCCTTATACCCAAAATTACACTTTTTTTAAAAAATTAAGACAGGGTCTTGCCTTGTAATTCAGGCTGGCCCTGAGCCCAGCCTCAAACTCACAGCAATCCTGCCTCTTCCTCCCCAGTACTGGGATTACAGGTGTGAGCTACCACACCCAGCATTGTGGTATGTGGTTACCAGGGATCGAACCCAGGGCCTTGCACTTGCAAGGCAGGTGTTGGAACCACTGAGCGAAATCCCCAGCCCCAAAATTACGCACTTTTAGTAGCACCCATCTGTGATGTATAGAGTCCTTGATGGTGTGGAGAAAAAGAAATGAGATACAAAGAACAAAGCAAAACTCACTCAGCTACAATTACCAGGCAAAACAAGAACTGCAGGTGTCAGTTCATGAGCCCGGTAGCAACCAAAGACCCCTGGTTGCCTCATGTGTTTCCATTGTTCTGGAGCAGTAGTGAGGCAGACCCTGGGCTTTCCCCTTCATTGGCTTCCTAGATGAACTGGCTGAGCCTTGGCATACACAGGAGCTGTGATCACAGGCCAGAGGAATTTCCACCCTGAGCTGAGGCTGGACCCATGGGTGGGAGCCAGCGTCCCTGAGCTGTGTGTGCTTCCACTTGGCATTAACACAGAAGTGATGGGCTGAGGCTCATCTGTCCACCCATTATACTGTCTCTGATGTCTAGTCTGCTAATCTTCATGTATGTGGCTCTCCACAGTTTTCAGTGTGCTTACTGATAGGATAGCTTTATTGGAGACTCTAATTGGTAATGGTTTCTTAGTACATTTGTGTTACTGTAACAAAATATTTCTATATGAGTAATTTATAAACAATAGCAATTTATTCATACCATTTGAGGGGCTGGGAAGACTAAGAGCCAGTTCAGTGTCTGGTGAAGGTCTCTTCCTGTTTGAAGATGGTGCCCTGATGCTGTGTCCTCTAGAGAGACAAATGCCAAGTCCTCACCAAAAAATGAAAGAGTCCAACCTGCCCTCTCAAGGTCTTTTATGAAGCACCAGTCCCCATGATCCATTAATCCAACCCCTGGTGAGCTGATCACCTCTTATAGGTCCCACATCTTCATACTGCTGCAAGTTTCAACATGAATGTTGGAAGGATACATTTGAGCCATAGCATATGAAAAATACCTTAGTTTCCAAACTCCCATTTGCACATAACCCACATTTTTTTGTTTGCTCTTAAATCACTGAAGAAAATGCCTGTGAATGATAGAAAGATGGCACATGTTGGATGGATGGTGGGGTCTTTGACCTAGGGGAGCAGATGAAGTAAGAGAGAGTCTGAATCACAGAGTAGTTTGCTAGGTTCAAACCCTGGTCTCTCACTAGTTAGAGAAATTCTGGCAAGTTACTGACCCCTCCTGAGCCTCCATTTCTTAATCAGTACATAGAAATCTAATTCAAAGTGTCACTATGAAAATTAAATAGGTTAATAGGTGCTGAATGCCTGATTGTACACAATCTTTATTTTTCATTCTCTTTCCAGATTTATGCACTATCCACTGTACTGAATTTTGGCTTTGGAAATGCATCATTGGAAAGTGAAGAAAAAAATTATTTCTAGGCCTCTCATCCTAATGTGCCCACGTTGTGGTTCTAGAAACTGGAGTCAGAGCTATTCCATGACTATGCTTTCTAGGAAGCAGTGTGCTGGTAAATATCCATAACTACAAGCTCTCTGAGAAAATGTATCTTGATTGGTAACATTTGCTAATTTCATGGTGCAAATACCTCTATCAGGGTTGAAAACTCTCATGAGAGAATTGACCACTGAAGTAATAAAAAAAGTGTACAATTAGTTCTCAGGAATTTGTAAGAGCTGCCTATGTCAGGCTTTTAGATAAATTTACTTACCTCATTTAATCCTTCAGGAGTTAGCCCCCTGAGTTAGGCATTTTTGTCTTCAGGTCCAAAGGAGTAAACCCTGACAAGGTCATGGAGCTCTTAAACAGAGCTGAACTTGAATTCAGACCTGTTTGAATCCAAATAGCTTCACTGCCCAGTGCTGTTCCATATCCAGTCTCCTTGTGTACACCTGCTCTTTCCTACTCTTCACTACACCAGAAAGGATTCTACGCATCATTTATTTACCTTTTTTGTCTCACCACTCTCTTATCTCTTTCTCTACTGCCTCCTGCTCCCAACCCAACGACACCAAAATTTTAACTTGTCTCCTTTCTCTCATCTAAAACTGTCATATGCATGGCTCAAGTTTCCCACATTTCTTACCAGATTCCCCATTTCTCTTCCAAGATCGCTACAGAACCTCAAATGCTGTGCTTTGCACTACAAGACTGCCCAAGCTCCATAGTTTTTCTAGTTGAATAAGAACTTGAAGATCCTGTGGCAATCTGGCTCCCCAGAGCCCAGAATGTTCATTTGCACTGAGTGAGTGACGCGTACCCTCCCATGCCCAGGCAGAATCAGGCCCTCTTTAATTGGTCTTCCTATCTCAATGTTCATACCACCTTGTCTGCCCTTAGCCCGTGATACCTTCATAAGCACAAACTCCTGACCTCACCACGCAACACCCTGCTGCTCAGAAGTGTCTGAGGATCCCCACTGCCTGGTGTGCTTTGTGTATGGATAGATTTCTAATCATGACAACATAAAAGTTTGGGAAATGCTGCAAACCAGACCCTCTCTTTGCAGATCCCAACACACACTAGACTATTACTGGGAATACATAAAATCATTTCCCTGTGCTTCCTAGAAATACATCTTCTTGGCTCTAGGAAACATTTACTAAAATCTAAAAACAAGATCCCCTAGGACACACTGTAGAGCAGATATTATCCAAACTCTTCAAACCTTCTCAAAATCTTCACCTAAAATCCTTCTCCAATAGTTAAAAGCCCAGCCTCAATCAAGTTCAAATCCCAGCACTCGCATGTAATAGTATACGACCTTGGCCTGGTTACTAGCTGATTCTGTACTACAAATTCCTTATCTTTTTTTTTTTTTCGTACTGAGGATCAAACTCAGGCCCTTGTGCCTCCAAGGTAGGCACGGTGCCACTTGAGCTAAATCCCCAAACCCTACAACTTCTTTATCTATAAGTGGCAGTAACTGCACTGACCTTGAAGGGTTATTGTTAAAGAACTAAATGAGCTAAAGAACACAAAGCCCAATAGTATATGTAGCCTCCAAGAAAGGACTCAGTGGATTGAGTTTCTGTCACTATGATTATCTTTCACAATCCTTTTTGCAAAACCCTATGCCGCACTCCAATCAATCTTCTTGTTTTTCCCAAATATTACCACAGGGGTCCAAGTTTACAAACACTTTCCATGTGGCACATCTTTTCTTTCCCATCCTCCATATATCTGGAGTCTTTCTCATTGTTCAGTGCACCGGCAAATGGCAGCTACCACTTTCAGCCTTCCTGGCACCTCTTCACCTCTCCCAGCTGAGAGAGCCATCATCTGCCCTTTAAATTCCTCCCATATCAGTCTCTATCTCCACAGGGCAACCTGGTCCCTCGCTGTGTGACTTCTGCATCCACACCATTGTCCCCTCCAATAGATTATGAGGAAGCTTCCGGGTGCAGTGTAATGAACCCAGACTCTGCAGCCAAACAGATCTGAATTCATACACACTCTCCAAAAGACCAGCTCTGTGACACTGGAAAAATCGTCCCCTGTCTGCAGTTTGCAATGAGGTTTCCAGTCATGTTGCGATGTGGATATGATGCCAGCCTGTAAAATGGCCAGCATTGGAGGTAGCTTTGTCGCCCACATCATCTTTCCCCCATCCACCATCACAGAGCTATGCACATGACCCAGCGTGTATTGGGGGCTCAAAGGATATTGAACTGACTGGTTGAGTGAGCCTGATAAAACCAATGGTTTCTCTCCAATCAATATTTATGAGCATATCTGCCTTCCAAATCTCTGGCTTACCTCAACTTGATCCAAAACAGTGGCACTCTGTGCATGTAGTGCCTGGCTTTTCTGTAAAACTTCTGCAGTGACAGATTAAAGTCATCAACATGACAAAAGCAGTCCAATAACTGACAAGGATGCTGAATATGAATGAAGACTTTCAGAAGCTTGCAGCAGCAAAACAAAACACAAACCAAAGGGTAAAAAGACAACAACAAAAACAAAAAAAATCCTCAGCTATAAGATATAGCTTTCCGAAAACATCACTGATTATGAAGACAGAGGCCTGCATTTTTTGAACCAGACCTTCCCTGCAACTCACCCTAGAGCCCTGTGCAAGAATCCTGCCCTCCAAGAGACTCGGTTTCCCTTCCAGCAATGAGATCACTGGGTAGCAGACAATTAAACTTCCTTCTAGCTCAGAATCTCTGGGAAAACATGAGCTCTCTCTGTTGCCTCAGACATGTGTTAATGAGCTCCCAAGTTGTACTGTCCATGTCACAGTAGGACCACCACCTAGTCATGTTGATTTCCATCAGTGAAACAGGGCAGCGGGCCATCTGCCTGCCCTAGGGCTGGCCGTGCAATCAGACCTCAGTGGCAAGAAACTTTTCTGAACAGTAAAGCCAGTCAAGAAGAACGAAGACAGAAGTTGTTCCTGGCCTAAAGGTTTGCTTTTGTTTCTCGTATACATGCACCCAATAAACTAATATCCCAAAGTGGGAGTAATAATTATTAATTTGGTTTCATAGTCTGATTGTTGTAGTTCACATTTTAAGTGTCTCCCAGTGGCTCATATGTTAATGGTTTGAGTCCCAGCATGACATACATGAGAGGCTCTGGAGCTTCCGGAGGTGGGGCATTGTGGGAAATCTTTGAGTCATGAAAGATGTGCCACTCCTCTTTCTCTTTTTCACTTTCTCTTCCATGATGTGCCATTCATCCCAGCCCCAAAAGCAACAAGGTCAGTAGACCACAGGCTGGAACCTCTGAAGACATGAGTAAACCTTTTCTCTTTATAAGTTGATTGTCTCAAGTATTTGTTATAATAATGGAAAGCTGATAATTACAATAACAATTTAGAAATCTCTGAAAAGGCATGCTATAAACCTCATCTCTGTTACATGAACATTGGTGAGGTTACTCTTGTTTTTTATTTTTTAATTGTGAAATAAGTACATTTTATATACAATCATGATCACACTCAACATTGACCATTTGTACCAGTATATGACGTGACTTGATTCTCATTTTTTCCCATTCCTCTACCCACCCTACCATCCCCACCCCCCATATACCCAAGCTTACTCTTTCTTATCGGCTGGTCTTCTTGTGCTCCAGTATTTTGTGTTCAAGTTAACTCAGATTCTATGCCAATGAGGAAAAAGATTAATCTAAAGTCTGGACCAGTAGACTTTGAAGTTCTGAATCTACTTTTGACTTCTGGCTAACCAAATCTACAAACTCTCTGCTTGTCTTTGAGAAAGACCTTAAGTTTTCATTATAGATATATAAAAATTTTCCTACCATTGGAGGATATTAATAAACTACATTATAATGTTTCTTAAATTAAGAAGCTCTGTTCTAGTTTATAATGATCATACATACTCATATAAATAGAACATTCCTAAAATTTCCAGAAAGTAAAAACATTGAATGTATGATACTTTAATATGCTAGAGCTGGAAGAAATTCCTATGTGCACAAACTGTTAGATCAAAAACATTTTAAGAATCAAATTCACATATTAAAGTAAATTTTTATCAATTACAATAGTTTGAAAAAGACTAGCTATGTGTTTTTTTATTTGTGTGTTAAGTATAGTACCATTATGCATGTTATTTTATTTTCTATTGGTTTATTTTCTCAATAAAAAAATCAGATTTCAAAAATATATGTAGTATAAATGTGTGCCAATTAAGTAAGCCTACATTATGTTTAAAATTACAAAATTTGTGTTATCTATGCCAATAAATTTTCATATTCATAATAATTATCTTGCAATGAACCAGTTTAGATGTAATTTCTAACATCTTTGAGTAAATTAAGACTTTGGACAAGGCCAGGGATTTAGCTCAGTCTGCCTGGCAAGCTCAAGGTCCCAAGTTCAATCCCCAGTAACCACATACAACAATGCCAGGCATAGGGGCTCACGCCTGTAATCCCAACACTTGGGAGGCAGAGATAGGAGGGCTGCTGAGTTTGAGACCAAATTCAGGACCAGCCTGAGCTACAAAGCAAGACCCTGTCTCCAAAAAAACTTTTAAAAAAAGACTTTGGACAAATACTAAGGTAAATTAATTACAAATATTCCTAGTTTAATGACCAGATATCACCATCTTCCTTTCCTGTAGCTTAGTAGTAGATGAATTGGTTGTTAAATGAGAAATTGCTCATAATATATACATTACAATAGTCAGGACAAAGAAATGGTCAAAGGAAGCTCCAACCTGATGATTTTTCTTTTATTTTCATAGTTCTCAGATGCAGTACTGTAATGTATAACAGAACATAAAACTAAATACCATACTGCTCTATATGATATAGTCACCAAAAACCACAGTAGTATACTATAGATGAAGCCATTATAAAGGCACACTACTGCTCATATTCTTGCATCTTAAGTCCAAATGCAGGTAGTAAGTCTGACCAGTGGATTCTAAATCTAAATAGTGCACCTTGGTCATAAGCCTGAACAGTCATTAAATAGGTAGATCATTAAACAAGGGATAACTGTAATATATTTTAGATTCTTAGGTATTTTTAAACAAGAATAACAAAATAGTGGTTATTACAATTTTAAATTTATGTGATTTTGCTTCTTATACTTACATTCTATATAGCTTTATCTCGGGTCATGTTGGAACATGTTGATTTTTTGAAGCGTAAAGTAATGTCTGTGACTGAAGAAAATTATATTGTATGCATCATAAGCTTTGTTAGTCTGTTAAAATGGTTATATATGACAGACAATTCTCAGTTATCTACTTCCTGATTTTCTCTGTGAAATAGAAGGTAGCCAGTTTAAAGTCATAATTAATATGGATGATTGAGAATCTGGTAGGAACCTCAAGAAATATAAAAGCCCACGTGCTTTTGTTATTTTTTTTTCAAGCAAAGCTGTTCCAGAATACAAAAGAGGGTATGCCAAGGATGGAACGTGAAAAGTGAATTTATAATACCTGATTTAGAAAGAGCAGAAAGCATGTTAACATTTTGGCAAAGTTCTCTCCATTTTACAAGTCCATCTTCCTCGCCATATCCTGCACCATCTGTGTAGTCTTCCTAGAGAGCTAAGATTCTGTACCTCATCAGAATAACTTTCCACACTTAATGCTGGTTTTATTGTGCTTATGATTGTGAAACAAAATGAAAGAAAAGCTTCATCACTTGTGAAAGAACAAAAGTTACTTACAAGTGTATCTTATTTCAACATGTTTTATAGTCATTTTGATAAATAGGTGACCAAGTACTATTTACAAATAACCATGATCTCATCTCAGTAAGTGTTCAAACCTCATCTGGAAACCCCTTAGATTTTTACTTGCCTGGAGTGAATTGCAGCTTTTTTTTAATCTTTATTGGTACATTAAATATACACATCATGATTTCACTCCATAATGGGGATTTGTACCAGTATAAGACACAACTTAATTCTCATTTTTTCCATAGCCCTACCCACCCTAATTCTAACTTATTTTTAAAAAGTGAATATTTTCTGCACCTATCCTTGAAAATTCTTAGTAGAACCTTGGAAAAGGCCATTATAAAATTTGTCCTATCACTTTTAGAAAGAAAGCGATGCTAGAGGTGATTAGGTTTGTTTGACATGATTCACAGTTTATCAGATTCATTATCATAAGAGATGTACTTGGAGAGCTGTCAGATCAGAAGGGCTCCTCAGCCTCCCCCGCTTGTGACAAAATGATGCCTTGACAGGAGCCTCTGCCATAGCCCGGCCCTGGCCTCCTGTTTTGCACAGTGAAGAAAATGGCCTGGTTTCTTTTTTTCTGATAGAACTGCAGTGGGGTGAAAGGATTGAGGATTCTAAAGCACTTGAGAAGGAAAGAGTTCAGTAATTAAAGTGAGACCAGCGATGGAATTTCTTTTACATGCTTTCTCTTCTCTCCATGCTCACAGACTCCCCACTTTCCAGGTCTTTCCTTCTCCACATAACCAAAGCAACCCTTCTAGGTCACAGAGAAACACACTGACTAGAACAGATGAGTGGATGGGCAGATGGATGGGTGGGTGGGTGGTCATATGGGTGGATAGACTGATTATCAGACGTATTACAGAGATCTGACCTTATCCAACTATATACTGTATTGCCATTGTCTTCACAGCTGATGTTGAACTTGAAGCCTTCAGGGCAGACAGTTGGGAAGGGAATACAGATGTTAATAAGAGAAAGAGCAAAGTCAAGCTGGAATCTTCTAGAAGGAATGGACCCCTTTGTCAAAACCAATGACCAGGTGACTTATAGCAGTTACCATTGAACCAGTTCTTCCACAACATGAGAAATTTCATGAGTGCCTCAGACTTTCTCTGCCACATTCCAGGCCATCATTTCTCCTCCCCTGGAGTTTAGCCTCAAATTTATCTAGAACTTTTACCAAGTGGACATTCTCCAGCGCGGCCTGCGGGGGCAGTTCATTTCTTAATGTCTGACTATTCTCTTTTCCTCTCAGCCTGCAGGATTTTATTTAATTTGTGCTTACAGACATAAAACATCTGCTTAGCAAACAATCTTTCCAAGTCCTTCAGCCACATTTCTGGGAAGTAGCTTTTTGACTTATAAAACGAAGTATGTAGGGTCGCTTCTCTTCTAGCTCTGCTATGGTCTTTGTGTTCAGAAGAAGTATGCGCATGATAGATAGCCAGGGTGGGTGAAGGAGCATGGACGAGGGAAAGTGGAAGGATGCAAACAGGCCTGGACAAGTGTATTAGCCAGCTTCCTAATTACTGAGACATAGTACCCAACACCCAGAAAATAAATGAGGAGAGGTTTAATTTGCTAATGGTTTCGGTCTATGATCAGGTGGCTCTAAGGCAGAGACATGGCAGAAGGGTGCAGCAAAGTAAAGCCACATAGTTTATGGTGGCAAGGAATAGAAGCAGAAGAGACCAGAGGGGAGTGGGTGGGGGGTCAGATACCAGCCCCAAGGCCATGAGTCCACAACCCACCCAGACACACCCAGACGTGTGCTTCACCAACCCCTGGAGCAGACCTCAGGCTACAAATCCACCACTCTAACTTTCGTAATAAATCACTGAGGGAAGGAAGGACTTACTAGAGTTCCCAACACCCCCACCACACCAATATTCCAAAATAGAGCAGGGATTTCAGTAAACACCTTACTTCTTTCCAGTCCCACAAATCACTTTTCCAACACACTTCCATATAATCAGCTGAGATGTTTCCTTTGAAAGTAGTACATAGCCACATTTCTGGGAGAGAAAACTTGTAGGTCGTGAACATGGGCCCTGCTGGCTGTGCCAGGGATGTTCGAGAGTCCGCTCTTCATCTGGCCACTTCTCCATATCTCTCCTTCCTCAGACAAAGGATCAGTTTCCTCTACTTCCTATAAAGATAATGACTCCTCCATGCTCAGGGCTCTTCTCCTGAAACACAAACTACTGCTTGTGCAGAAATCCATCTAGGTTGACCTATGTCACTTCCCCCAATGCCGATGGGCCACAGGAAACCAGTAAGATTGTGAAGGTCTGGTTACAGATTTCGCTGCAAGTAATAAGGTCCATCATCTCTGACCTGAGCAGAAAGCTATGGTAAAGTTTCACACCATTTTACCAAGTAGGATATAAACTCAAACCACTGACATTTCTCTTCAGTGGTGGTTTCTCCACCGCCTCTGCAGAGGGACCCATTGATCACCTTAACCACTCTATGTATCTTGGCCACATGTGGCTTCTGCTAAGATCCTGCCAAGTTGCACAAAGAAGATGAGCTGTGGCAACAAAACACCAACACCAGTTACCCCTGTCTGGACTGGGCAGGCACCAGTACCTCATAAACCAAAAGTCACCATCACTGAAAACCTGGCTGCTTGGGACTGTTGTTTTGGTTTGGGGGAGAAAGCATCTACCAATGCAATCCAGCTTCTTAGCTGCTGCTAGCAAATGCTCACCATTTTCAGACTCCTCGCAGCCTTCTCAGACAAGTTTTCAAACCTAATTAAGCTTAGCATTATCATTGTTTTTATCACATCAAGTTCCCACTTGGCCCTCAGCCGCAGAGACCACAAAGTCAGCACTGCATCTTTAAACAGAAACAACAGATTTTGGTTCAATTAAAAATTCATTAAAATGCAAATTAGTTTGTAAATTTTTTTCCACTTTCTGATGCTTCTTCAACCTGGTTTTTTATTCATAGCTGGAGCTGAAGGAGAGGTGAACCCTTAGAAAAAAGGAATAGAAAGGGGGAGCTAGAACCTGGGAGTCCCTCTCACCACTGAGGGGGGCATGCTTCCAGGGGAGCCTTAACCCCTTTGTCATCCCTCAAAGCTCTCTTTTCTTCCTACTGGGGACCAGTTTCTTACTCACTCTTCCGATAAGCACCATCACCTCTCGGATTTCAGGCTCACTGACTGAGGTGATCATAAGAGAAACAAGGTAAACTGAATAACTGATCTTACCCTTCTGTAGTCCATGGACAGCCTGTAATATTCTGCTAGTGTTCTTACGATGTTTTCACCACTAACAAAGCAATAAAAGTAAAGTAAAGGAGTCTGCAGTGGCTTCAAGTGACAACTCATCCTTAAGATCTTAGCACGGTGACTCCTTTACCAAATCCTTCCAGATGAGAGACCACAGATACACATTTATAAACTAGTAATCATATCTACTATATAGGGAAACCATAGAGTTTTACCCTCCATCTTCCCCACAGTCAACACAACACTAAGGAATTCTGTATTGTTACCAACTATAATGGTTTGCACGTCTCATGTGTGTAGAATATGATTAGATCATAGTGCTATTCTCATTGGTGGACTTTTCCACGGATAAATTCAGGAGGTGAATATGTTGCTAAGAGGTGGGACTTCATTGGAAGTTGGCCATTGGTGGGTATGGAAGAGTATATGCATTTTCGTCCCCAGCTCCTCCTCCCCACCCCCTTCTCTCTGTTTCCTAGCTACCATATGAGCAGTTGTGCTCCACCAGGCCCTTCTGCCAAGCTGTTTCTGCCTTGGATTCAACCAAGTATGGACTGAATCCTTTGAAAATCAGAAGTTAAAATAAATCTCTCCTCCATGATGATATAGATGTCAGGGTATTTTGTCCCAGCAGCAGGAAAATGACTAATACACTAGCATACAAATAGAGAAACCAGAGCTTGGAGATTTTAGTTACTTGTCCATAGTCCTTGCTTGATTTGAATACATCCTCAAAACTGAGAACTTTTTTCCAAAATTCATATGTTAATAGTATTTATAGGAGATTGAATCATGAAGACTCTGCCCTCATAAGTGAACTAATCCATTTATGGATTATGGAAAAATAAATTGCTGAGTTCTTTCAAAAATGGCTCTCATAAAACCATCTCTGTCTGGCTGTCTATTGTCTCACCACTGATGCCTCCAGCCATATTATGATATGAAAAAAAGGCACTCATCAGATATTGGTCCCATGCTCTTGGACTTCACTTCCAGAAGCACCAGCTACATAAATCTCGGTCCTTTATGAACTACCCAGTCTCTAACATTTAGTTGGAGCATCATGAAACATACTAAGCTGCTCACACGACTAAAGATCATTAGCTAACACTGAACTCATACCCACTAGACCCCAAAGACAAAACTCTTTACATTGTACTAATTCCACAACTCTTTGCTACTGTACCACATAACTGATTCAGCCTATCATTTCACCAAATTGACCAGATGCTCCATGCACTAGCTCTAGACAGGCTGGATGCATGCCCTGGTGCTGGCTTTCAAGAAAACAATGCCATTCTGCCTCTTCCTCAGAGAGAGGTGTTCTTGTCTTCCTATTGACTGTGGGAAGCCAATCAGCTACTCCAGACTCATCAGATGTCCCTAATTGCTAAGAACACATTCAGGAAGTATGGTAAATGCAACTTAATTGAGAGCTAATTAACTTGTTATAGTTATCTCGTTATATGCCAATTGAAAGTCTAAATATTCCTTTTTTCTCAGATAAAGAAATGAGGAAAAATTCAGTGGTGAAACTGGAGCTCTAGATGGTAGAATCCCACAAGAAGACCCCGATCCTGCAGGGGCACACTGTGGTCCTGACGACACCGTTTTAAAAGAAGATGTTCAAAGGCATTGGACACATTTGGACTTTCAAAGGAACTCTCCATTAAATCTGTGTGAAACGGGATTTTGGCCAAAGACCCCAAGAGACAGAACTTGGCAGAGGCTCTTCCTACCCCCTACCTTCTCTCTAGCTATTTAAGGTTTGGGCCTTTATCCCTTTGTTTCCTTTAAATCTGCCCTTTTCTGGGAAAATCTGAGGAGACCTTCCACAGAACTGCATGCTGTTATCAGGAGCATATTGCCAGGGCTGGGCTCAGAGTCAGCTCAGCTCCCGAGTAATCATACGCTTTTAATCTGTTTTCAGTTGCAATGAGGTTTAACCCCCTCCTTGGCTGAGTTGCCATGAGTTCTTTCAACAAGAGTCTCTAGGGGCAGTGTGGCTGACAGTTGCCTCCCGAGCAGGTGGAGGAGGAGAGGGAAAGAGTTGAAGCTGAGTAAGTCCCCTCAACACACTTGATTTTCAGCCTTGTCTTTCTAAACCAGATATGTTTAAACCACTGAGAAAAGCAAAGTCTATTCATTTCCATTAGAAACTCAAGTCAATATCCAGTCTTGGCAGATGAAGAGTTTGGTGTTGTTCTCCCACACACACCACACACACACCACACTGGGCCTTGCTGGCTGGTGAGCCTAGGCTGCCATATTGAGTGTGTGCACACTGGGAAACTGCACGAGGGGAGAAAAACACATTTGTTCTTTCATCTGGATGAAACACAAGCCTAGCTACTGTGAAACACTCTGCTTGACTCCCCTAGCCTGGCCTATCTGACAGCCGGTCATCCTCCCCCGTCTCTCCAGCTCCCGTCTGACTAAAGAATGTCCTGATCACATCTCTTTCAGTTTTTCATTCCTCCTTCCAGTGACTGCTATCAATTCTGTTTGAGGGCCTAATTTAGCTTGTAGGATTTAGACAAATTCAAATGCACAAGTCCCTACTCCCTAGCAAGAGCCACTCGCCCTGTCATCAATTGGGACCCCCAACTTCTCACTCTGTCTGTATATCTCTAAAAGAATTTGATGGCATTCCTTAGGCCAGATTTCATGGCAAGAACAACAAAATTAATTGAAAATGATGAGCCCACCCTCTGGAAAGAAAATGATGAAGTGTTTATTATGTAGTCAGTTTAAACTGTGGTGCATAAAGAAAATTATAACACATAGTGAGATTCTGATATATATATTTCCAATTTCTTCCCATTAAGCACCACAGTGACCCCCTCTTTAGTGTCACTGGAAGTTTGCCTACCATCCAATTCGTGTGGGTTTTTCAGAAATGTATTTCACTGCCTCTGCTCATTGACTACTACTATCTCCAACTCTGTTCTTCTTCCTCTTCCATCTATGCTGGGACATGACTTCCTTGTATCAAGCTGTTGCTTGTTTTTATTCTCAGAAAATACTCAATCTCTGTTTATGCATCTGTTCAAAGTTCACTTTAAGTACAGAGAATTTATCAACTATATTGCTCTGCAAAGCGCCTGCCGCTAGTTACTCATTATGGGGAATGGCTTCTTTCCGTACTTTCTATGGCCGTGTAGCTTCTGTCTGTGCCTCTCTCCAGCGAGTGCTTTGTTTTCTTTGGCCAGCTATCTCTGCTTCAGCCTGCATCTTGCTGATCAGTGACATGTTTCAAATTCTACTCCAGGAGGGTAGGGACTGGCTTGGGACTGACGTAAAAGGGCTCTTCTGTTGCATAGAAATGTGATTATCTTGTTCGAATCCTCTTGGTGGAAGCAAATCTCTGAAGCCACATGCCTCATCCAGGCTGTGGGGAGAAGGGTGACTCCAGTGACTGCAGGGAAGGCTGTGGGGAGAAGGGTGACTCCAGTGACTGCAGGGTGACTCCAGTGACTGCAGATGGTTTAGAACTTTTGAGGTGGTTAGCCTCAAACTGCCATTGTCAAGTGTGTCTATCCACTAGAATTCCCTGGGAAGCCTGGGAGCAATCTGAAACCTCAAATGGGAAGCTCTGATGAGATTGCCTGGAAACAGCCCGACACGGGGTTGTTTCAAGTTCTCCCAGTGAGACAGAATCCCTGGGCCAAGGGCAGAGCCACATCAGAGACCATGGAAGAAGCTGAGATTTCTTCTCAGGACCTCAAGTCTAAGGAACCAACATGAAACTGAAGCCCAGGCTTGAAAACAAGAGCACACAATGCGGCAGAAAGAGGACACAGAACTAAAGAAGAAGAAAAGGAAAAGTGCCAAAGGGATATATAGTGGCTGCTGCATATTCCTCAGCCTGCTTAGGCCCCAGCTCAGTCGTAAAGCCCCATTGGTCAGTGTGGCTCAGTTCCTGAGGCAACATCAACTTCCTGTTGCTGGGATTATCTGCCTGTTGGTCTGCTGTCGTTGGAGATTTGAGTCATTTCATTTCATACCAGTGCTGCACAGATTATAATGACAGATATAATGGTGTAAAATCACAGTGTTAGAGCTGGAAATAACTTAGTTCCACCTCCTGCATTATATGAAATCAGATCAGGAGGTAATTCTCCTCCTCCAGATCTTCACTGTAAAGACTAAAAGCCTCAAACTCAAATGTTCATAAAGGGAAGCAGAGTGGCTTCAAATTTGAGTAAGAAAGTTTTAGTTATCATCAAACGTCCTATTATGAAGTAGTGGGTAATGTGAGATAATCCCTCGGTGGGCCATTCCCTATACTTGAAAACTACTAGAGAGAGAATGTATTAAAATGCCGATTCTTTGACCCAGTCGAGAAAGTCTGAATCAGAAGGTCTGGATAAGACCCAAGGGTCTATATTTTTAACAAATGAATGCCCCAGTCTTGATAGAGATTCAGATGTAGTTAGTTCCAGACCCAGCTTTTAGAAAACACAGGTTCAACCAGTGGTATTTTTGCCTGACTTGTGGACCAAGGAAGTAATATTGCAAATTGGCAGTAATCAACCTAGGCTGCATATCAGAGTCATTCAGAGAGCATTTTTAAGCATTTTTAAGAATGCCTGAATATCTTGGACCATTTGGGCTACTATAACAAAAATACCATAGATGTGGAGCTAATAAACATCAGGAAGTTATTTCTCATATTGATGGTAGTTGAGAATTCCAGATCAAGGGGCCAGCACACCTGGTGTCTGGTGAGGACTCATTCCTGGCTAATCTTCTCACTGCCCCCTCATGTGGTATGAGAAGCAAGGCATATCTCAGAGACCCCTTTGATAAGGCTATTTATCCACTCACAAGGACTCCATTCTCAGGACCTAATCACTTCCCAATATCCCTGCCTCCCAAAACTATCACATTGGTGGTTAGGCTTCAACATCTAAATCTGGAGGATACACAAACATTCAGACCCCAGTGCTGAGCTTTAGCCCAAACCAACTGAACTAGGATCTCATTGGACGGAGGCCTTGTAGGATATTTCTACAATAGTGCTGTGTAACAAATATCTCAAAACTCAGTATTGATTTTCCACTGATAGGCCCAAGCGGAGGGTAACTTAAGCTGGATTGATCTAAATTGGCTCCAGATGATAACTTTGTGTAGGTTGGATTCAAGTCAGCTTCACAAATACAGTAAGGCCTTAACTTATGAATATGTGAGTTGTGAACTTTTGCAGATGGTTTAAAACCACTTTGTCAGACTTAGGAACAAATCCAACTTACCAACATTCTCCCAGAAGAGAACTCATTTGAAAGTTGAGGACTTAAGATATTTCATTCTCGCTGGAATGGAAGCTGCCCAGGGCATGAGCTTCTTATGATGTATCACAGGAATGCAAAGGACAAGACAATTGGAGCACATTTAGGGCTTCTGATCATGTCTAGTAATAACCTACTGGTAAAAGAAAGTCATAAGGCCAAACCCAATATCAACAGGATAGGAAAAATTACTCTGTGCAATGGTCCAGACTGTTATAGGATCTACTGCAGCCAAATTAAATCAAAATATCTGGGGCAGGCTACAAACAATGACAAAGCCTCCTATAATGTACAGCGAGGCTTGAAACTTTTCCTTCTAAGGTGGCTCAGGCTCCAGGCTCATAAACACTCAGGTTTCCCTGTGTGAAAGAATTAAAATGCTATATTTGGGAGAGGAGGGGAGATGAGAAAAAGCATCGTGGCCAAAGTATGACTAAAAGGTAGAGTAAAATCATGAAGATCAAGCAAAGTATATTACTAGTATACATCAGTCCTTCAACTATTTGGAGGCCTTCACTGACCACATTCATAAAATACTTGCCCTGGTGTCTTTTCGTTTTGCATCACTTACAAATGCTGAATTCGTATGGAATGTATTCAGTGTCAGTCTCCTCCATCTGTGTGTAGATCAGACCCTGACCTTGGTCCTCATTCGTGGAAAAGTCTACCCCACCGAAGGAATTCTGTAAACATTTCCTGTTGCACTGATTTTTGGCAGACGGAATTGGCATCCTTTCCCTTTGGATAAGAGTTAGGCATTGCTGTCAACATCACAGTCTACCAGAACATTTTAGAGTCCCAAGAGCTTAGACCTTCGCTCTCTTCGTCACCTGTTTAACAGCAACACAAGCTGTTGAGAGGTGCATGGCTCGGACAGCAAGCAGATTTCTAGCAAAATTTCATGGGAAAACATGGGTCCTGCTAACATGAATTTAAAGAAGAGAGATACAGTGTGTTCATGAAGTAAAGAAGAGCTCAGAACCACACATCGACTTCAATCATAATACAAATGGCCCCTGGCTCAGAGTGCCAATTTAACTTCGTATTTAATTTTCATCATATCAACCAGAGGTAGGTGATATTACTTCACTTTAAAAATGAGAAAACAGAGGCACAAAGAGGGAAAGAAACCAAATCAACTGCAAAGTGACTGCAAGTATTTGAAGACAGTTCTGGCTCTAAAGCCTTTAGTCTTTCCTTAAAAGCAACTTACCTCATTTCACTGGCTGGACAGTAATTGAGAAATAGAGTATGAGATTTCCCTGATAACCTGGAAAGTACCATGCTGTCATGTTTCATAAAAATAAGAATACAGATTTGAATGTCTATGTAATTAATATTTACATTTTTCTTAAAAGCATTCATCCAGACCAAAGTGACATAGTGACTGCATGGAGTGATAGATTTTTAAATAACTATAAATATAGCTTTTAAAAAATTTACCATTGTTTGGTACTTTTTAAAAATCAATATGTTTATTCAAAAAGAAAGTGACCAACCCCTCTTTTACCCATTGAAAGAAAGCTCCTGAGATCTTTAACTTCACTGGGTTCTTCAATGGCTAGAGGGTTACACTGGGGCAGAAAATAAATTCTTCCAAGTAAAAAGTTGTCAAACAGAGACAGTTTAGGGGGTTGGCAAGCACCAAAACTAAGGTGGTGGTTCACTAGCAAAAGCCAAAGACCTCTGTGGTCAGACTAGCTAGAGTTAGTCCCCAGTGATGGGCCACCAGCAAGCCAAGGTCTCAAACCAAAGCCATTCCAGAAGATGGTGAAAAATAAAGGAGACACTCAGTCCTCTTTTGCTCACATGGGAAAGAATCAGCAGCAACTTCCCTTCTTAGCAGCTGTTTCAGAGCTGATATGTTCCCTGAGAAGCTCTCAACATGGCTAGTCTTTAGATGTTCGACAAACCTGATCAGCTAGAGCAAGCCTTGTGTGCTCTTTCAACCAAGCCTATCTCTCTGAGGCAAAAGTCAATGAATGGCGAAAGAATGATTCTATGTGTGAGGAAATCCCTACTGTAGAGCATATTTTCATCATTTCTAAGGAACAGAGTTCCGTAGAACCCAGGACCGCTGTGCAATAGTGAAATTCTGGGAATTATGGATTCACTGAGTATGAGCTCTGGTCTTTCAAAGGAAGGGAATTAGGTGCCTTCTTTTGAACAGCACCCTTGTAACAAGTTTAAGTACCAAAAACAGTACAAGAAAATGTTGCAGATTCCTCAGGGAAACTTGCATGGGCTCCATTGCAAGTTACTTTAGCATTATAGTGCGACCATGTAGCAGAGCAGCACGGCTAATCACAGACCATCCAGGAGACCTGACATGGTACACCAGAATGAGCAGAGTGCTGCCATCCAAACATCGTGGGTTGAAAGCCAGTGTCTTAGCTTGAGCTGTCATACAATGCCACATGATATTCACAGATTGGGAGACCTGAGAGGGATTTACTGTCACTGTTCTGAATCTGAGATCAGAGTGCCCTTGTTTCTGGTACTGGCGGGAGCATTCTTTCTGGCTTGCAGAGAGTCAGCTTCTAGCCCTCATAAGGTGGAGAGAGAAGCCATATCTATGGTTCTCTGCTTCTAAACTTTCCTGGCCCCATCTAGACTCAACCATTTCCCAGGGCTGACCTCCCAGTATGGTCACACTGTGTCATGCGAATTTGAGCAAGCCTTCAGTCCACAGCAGCTTGGTGGACTCTGCTTCGTTCCTCACCAGCCAGAGCAATGAAGAAGCCACATAACCTTTCTGTTTCTCAATTTTGTCACCTGAAATAGATGGACACTTTTTAGACATCTGTGAAGAATGAATGAGGTTAAATACAAGCTCCTCAACAGAATACATGTAGGAGGGCCCTTAGAACTGCTTTGGGCAGAGATCACTCTTCTTCACAGAGAGAAGCACAGCCTACATTAGTAATAGTAGGAAAACTGCTCTCATGCAGGGGCCTTTCCAGTTGCATCTCACCTACTTTTAGAATCACACACTGGGATCCAGGGCTCCACAAAGCATCAGTTAAATATGAGACATCTGCTACCACATCCCTGCTCCTCTGGGTGACATTCCTAGTCTCTTTGCAAGAACCCTAAGGATAAAACAGGGATCTGGTCACATGAGGCTGCTACTCCTCGGGCAAGTCTGGACTGCTTGGGTAGGGCACACTCTCGGAGCAGTTCTCTTCCTCTGCACCGGCACCTTATCCCAGTTCCCTGTGTTCTCTCTCCAGTGATGGTACCACATAGAGCGCTCCAAGTATAGGCTTAGACTGATCCCTGAGACCTCTTTCCACAAATGTGTATTCTACTGCCTCAACAATTCAAAAGATTTATTTCCTTCACACTCAAGGTTAAAATTTTGGAATAGTACAATGTACACGTGGGCATATGGGCACATGGGTGGGTAAGAGTGAGTATGTGCAGGCATGCACCATGGGTCTCAGTTTAGACAAATTTACTAGATTTAGGAGTCTTATTTTCTTCTGAGGAGTTGCACAGTGGGCTGAAAAGTCTATGATTCATAAGTTTTGCATGTGTTAGTATCATTTCCAGGCTGCCAAGTGCATAATTCTGACGCACAGTTCCCTCTGAACCTATAAACAAAAGAATTTATTTTATCATTTCATTTTTATTCACTGCGATTCTTTTCTTTTCAACATTTCCCCAGGACTGTGCCACAGGTAAAATTTCAATCCTGATTGAGTATAAGATTCCAGGAATGGAAAATGGGCCTCCAGGTACAGGGCTCGGGTGGGATGGTGGGTGAAGTGGGATAGAGCTGTTTCTGTGCAGAGTGATACACCAATGTGACATTACACCAATTTTCCAGCCCTGATACAGGAATTTTTATTTTCCAGAAAGCCACCTCTCTGATGCCAATGTTTAAACTTCCACTCAGGGGATTCAGATCTACTCCTCACACGTTGTATTTTTCCCTCAGTACTTAGACAAAATATATACTTCCCTTTAATCTGATTATCCTAAAATTTCTAATTCCCCATATGAACAGGAAACTCACAGAAGAAGCACAGGGAAAGATGTTCACCTTCACACATAATGAAATAATTTCCATTTAAAAACAACAAAATACAATCTTTTCCCACCTAGTTCATGGCAAAGAAAACACATTTTGTATTACACTGTATTAACAATGTGGAGAAACATTTTCAATGGGAGAGGATTTGACATAACTCTGTAACTTTGACAACCACAACGTAAACTCTGCATTGACCCTGGAACTTTATCCCAGAGCTATCATGGCCCATGTAAAACAATGCTGGAGAAAAATCCCACATCTGTGCTGACTAGGTCCATTTTAAATTGTAAGCTCAAATCTCAAACAGGTATCCAAACCCTGCTCAAACTTTCTATCGTGCTTTCCTAATCTAGTCTCTTGCATGAAGGCAACCTATCAGTCCCTCATTCGTCAAGCCTCAAGCTTTGCTGGTGACCCTTCTTTAAGTTTCATTGAAAAGGAGAAGCATATGTGATCTCACTTTTCCAAAAAAATGTTGCCTATCAGGGAAACCTAGTCCAAAATCTGGTGACAGTGTGCCTTAGGGCTAAAACTGGGGTGACATGTCACTCACTAGTCTGAGACATTGATCAAACTATCTAAATTTTCTGAAATTCTCATTCTTTGTTTAAATAACCAAGATCTTGGCCGTGACCATGAAGGCTAAGTGAAAGATCAAGAGGAACTCCTGAGTTTTTGATCCAGGATGTTCCACAGATAACTGAGTTGGCAAAAGCTTAGATCAGTGGTTCCCCAAATGTGGCCTCTGGACCAGTGTCAGGAGAGTGGCTCTGTCCTATCTTAGAGCTACAGACTCTGAAACTCTGTGGTGGATACACCAATCCCTTTTAACAGACTTCCATTTCTGAGGAGTGGAAATATTTGAGAGCCAGTGATGTAGAAGATGTTATTCAAAAGTGAAGCAATTCTGAGCTTTATGTAGGAAATGCAGAAGGTGCTTGTCACGCTTTTGAAAAAGGAAAGGAGAAGGGGTCAGGGGAGGTGCTCCCGCTGGCTCATTCCTTTTCCTACAAAGAGGAAGGAAGTCCCAAGGTGTTGACAAAACTTCCTGGGATAATTTCAGCTTCAAAGCTAGATGAGTCATAGAAACTTGCTGGAGGCCACTGCAAAATCTATCACTTGTTAAAGTCCAGGAGTAGCAGTTATTGGACTTCTGTTGCTTCTCTTCTCTTCAAATCTCATACAAGTGCTTCCTGTTGGTAGGATTTAAATTATATGCTCATAGGAGTTCTGAGAAATATAATCCTAACCCCTGAGGTAGGAAAAAGAGAATAATGGCATTGGCAGATTTGCTAGCACAGTCAGGGGGAAAATCAGAGTTGTGTACAAGATGGCAAATTCAATGGCAATGGGAGGTAGGCAGGTGACTATCTTAGACTGGAATTCAGCCCCTACGTTGAAGTTGATGATCTCAGTGCAGAAACTCACAGCTCACAGATGGTATTGAAAGCCTGAGAACCCCCAGGTAACATACCAGAGGGAGTGGGTAGATAGAGAAGATAGGGACTTGGTTGTTGCCAAGAAGTCAGAGAGGGGGCTGCACAGAGAGGGTGCTGTCTGGAAAAATTGGATGTTCCTGGGAGTTCTAAGATAAAGACATGAAAACAGATCCATTATCTGACAGATGGAGGCCAACGTCAAGGTCAATAGGAGCCACTTCATAGGAATGGGTGATGTGCCTGCCTCCGACTGGTTGGGGAATAAATGAGCATACAGGAAGTAGAGACATGACACTGATGGCCCATTCAAGGACTTTGGTAGGAAATAGGACAGAAAAATGAGTTACAGCCAAGATCTTGGCCATTTAGAGGGAGACAATGAATTTCAGGGAGGTTATATATAACCTGTCCAAGGTCTCATACTAAGTGGTGGCATTTCAACCCATTTACTGCTGTGGCTGTTACCAAATCTTACTCTAGCTCCTTTCCCCAGACAGACCTTCCACAAGTTGTTCTTTTTTTTAAATCTGGTTTGTTTTCTTATAATTATTAGGAAAAAATTAAATTCCCTAGTTACTTCTCAAAGCCTCTTGTCAAAGGTAACTTTTCTTATTGGGAAAGAGCTGCTATTAGACAGAGCTATGATGAAGCCTGAGGCTGGTCTTTATACCTTCAAAAGAAAATGCCTTCCACTAATCCCCTCCTGTGAGCATTTTCACAGAAGGAGAACTTTCAGAGATAAGCAGGAAAAAAGATTGACACCCTTTCCCTCTGATTGTTTCAAGGTAATAAATGTGACTGTGTAAACAGAACGACTCCAAGGCCTGCGTATATCGGAGCCAGCTAAAAAAGATAACTCCAAAAACAACCCCAACACAGTCCAGCCAAATCCACACTGGGACCACATCACTGCCACTTGCTGTCTTCTCTAAGGACACATGATGGCGCTACTTCGGGGGCCAAGACCATCAGACTGACCATGAGATATAGACTCAGCCAGTGTGAAAATAAGGTGCATGTCACTTAATCGACCCAAAAGATATGGAAAAATATCAGTAGTTTCCATGAAGGCACTATAATGATCTATTGTTCAGCTGGTTTGACTGAATTTTCTCTTTCTACTAGGTGCTTGGATTCATAACACACATACTGCCTTACATGGTGGAAATTAGAACCAAATCGATTTTTTTCATAAAACAAACTAAGAAAGGGTACTATGCTTTGAACTTCATTTTGTTTTCTTTCCTTTAGCTATTTACTTGGAAAAGTGACACATGGACATCGTAGAAAAGATGAGAAATTATATTTTAGTAGTACAGTGGGCACGGTGATGCATCATCCAGGTTCCCATTGGTCTTTGTCTATTTTCTGTTGCTATAGCAAAAATACTTGAGGCTAGGTAATCTATAAAGAGTTTTATTTACTGAAGTATTCTGGAGGTCAAAGAACAAGATGCTGGCATTGGTTGACTTCTGCTGATATGGAAATATGGAAGACAAGTTGGTGTGTGCTAAAGAGATCCCATTGCAGGACTATCGGCCAAAAAAGTTGAACTAGCTTTAGAACTACCTACTCCACTGGCCACTAATCTAGGGCCTTGAGAACAATGGCCTCCTCACCTTGAAATGACCTCCCAGTAAGCAGCACTACCCTGGGAATCAAATTTCCACATGTATTTTGGCAGGAACAAACCATATGCAGGCCATGGTGCCATTTATGGAAAGACTTCTTGTCTCCACTGTTGGAGTGCAGTGAGCAGATGGCTCCAGCCGGCGGTATCTTTAGCATTTGTCTGCTTCAACCAAGAGCAAGCCCTCCCCAGGGAGCCCATGTGCAGTGTCTCATCACTGATGTGAGGCCGCTTCAGCCCCCAGGGACTATTCTGATGAGCCATGCATCTCTCAGAGCTCCTCAGGAGTTGGGCCAAGACTTCATCAAACCTTCATTTTTTTATTCCTTCCTTTGCCCAATCCTTCACTTCCTCTTCCCTTTTACAGGCATTGGCGATTTAGCATCTGCTTCTAAGATATGGATAACAATATGGATAACAGAACAGGAATTGTTCCAAGAAAGAGCTATTAGGATGGAGTTTGAGGCATACTCACTGGCTGCCAGCTGCCATGGGGTCTCCATCACTGGTAAGGGGAGTGAGAATGGCCTCTGGCACAAAACAACTATATCCTGTTGTTAAAATTCTCACAACAGGTTGAGAAGGCGCATTGGAGAGGGGAAGCTGGTGCCGTGATCAGAAGTATCTTTTGGGGTGAGAGGGATAGTTACTACAGTAATAATGGATTAAATGGCTATATTATTACCATTGATACTCTAGATGAAAATCTATCAATTGAAAGGCAAGTATGAATGTGAGAAGGCTTTGCTAAAATCTGGTAAAGTGGTCTTTACCTCCTGCAAGAGGAGGGCAGAGAGAGAAGAGGCCCAGGCTCAGGACTTCACAGCAAGAGCAGGTAAGCTCCAGAGATGTTCATCTCCCATCCATTGCAGCTTTGTAATATCAAACTCAGGGTCCTGGACAGTGAAAAAGATCAGTCCCAGTTGAAGATACTTAGATAGATGCCTCTGGGATTTTGATTCTGAGATGCTTCTGAATCCTCGGAGCCTACAGCAAAACCTTAACCCTCCCTGGTAAAGTCTAATGCAGAAGGTACATCTCCATAACACAACACATATAACCTTCAGGAGCCATTTCCCCTTCTTTCCTGCCATTAAGACTATTAGTAGAGCTAAGTTATATCCAGCTATGGACCTACTGGACCTGGTATATTAGTTACTGGAACAAAATGTCTGACACCTACAACTTAAAGGAAGTGAGGTTCATTTGGCTTATGGTTTCCAGTGGATGCAGTGTATAGTTGGCTGATTCTAATGATGAAAGTTCTCCCCCGCCCCTCTCTCTCCCTCTCTCTCAGCAGCCAGGAAAGAGAGGAGAGAGGAGCTTCAGACAATCCTCCCCATGACCCTCTTCCAACCAGGCCCGACCTCCTAACAGTTTATTCAACCACAGACTCATTCATGGACTAGAGCACAAACGAACATTTCACCTGCATTATCCAGCACCTCCCAAAATCCCACCTCTGAAGACAAAAGATTTTGGAAGTAAGGGAACATTTCAGTCTAAATCACAATACCAGGTAAGAGAGGAAAGGAGTTCTACCCCCAAAGATACCATATGCCCTGGCCAGTAAGGGCTCATGGGAGTCAGAGTATTCACAGGCACTAAACAAGGACACAGAAAATAAGACTGGGTCAGGTGGAGTTTGATTTGGAAGCTCTTTCACAATGTACTCTCAGGAACTTTGACCAATGATGCAAACTTGCAACTAAGATAGAACAAATGTGACAATTCATGCCACATAAGCAAAGTTATTAGAACTGCCAGTGTAGATACTGCAGAAAGGGTTTATAGGCTTTGAGAACCAGGCCTGCTGGAAAGGACACACATGGGATTCCTGTGGAGTCAACAGATGTTCTAATGTTTAACAGATGTTCTAAAAAAAGACTCAACAAGACTCCATTTCCTAAGGCCAAGGTGGAGGGCACCAGTGTCACCAAGATGTCCAGAGGTGGCTCTGCTCCGCAAGCCAGGGCCAATGGAGGAGGAACTGGTCCAAAATGAGGCTTATTGAGGACAATAGAATGCTGGGCCAGGAATTTATCATAATGAGCAGGATGGAAGTGGCATGCAGTTTGACTGAACCACAGGAAATGTGGAGCACTATAGAGATGGATGATAGGCTTTGGGCTTTAGTTCCTCTTAGGAACTTTTCTGTTTGCCATGGGAAAGGAGAAGGCTCCCTGGAATCTCACTGCAGCTGATCCCAGCATGCGTGCAGAGAGGAGGATCCAAGAGGTGCCAGGAGCGGGTGTGGGCACAGAGACATCCACCCACGTCCTGGGAAGGAAGCATTCTTGTTGGAGAGGTAGACTGCGGGCCATTTGCTCCTTCAGGACTGCCCTGGCCAGAGAGGGCAACCTGATGCCAGGGCTTGTCCTCCCTGGGGCTATTCACAGACAGGAACCCACCACAGAGGGGTGTAAGAACCTGGTCCTTTCCTCCCAATGAGGAAAAACCACGGTGGGTTAAACAGACTCAAGACCTTCCTGTGTGGTTGGGTGGCCCTTTGTTAGGGCCACAGCAACTCAGATCCCCCCTCCACCCAGCCCGGCTCTAATTTCCTCCCTTCTGCTGTGGTACCTACAGACCTGAGCTGCCCCAGGCCCCATCCGAAGAGGGAAATGCTGTCTAGTGCAGGTGGTACAATGAGCA
Organism: Petromus typicus; assembly: GCA_004026965.1. Classification (NCBI taxonomy): domain Eukaryota; kingdom Metazoa; phylum Chordata; class Mammalia; order Rodentia; family Petromuridae; genus Petromus; species Petromus typicus. The sequence continues at coordinate 2,139 of PVIR01003369.1, read as the reverse complement.
GGCAACCTGCCCCTGCTGGCCAGAGGCCTCTCTCCCACTGGGCACAGCCCATGTCCAGGGGCTGAGCGAGGTAGGTCCACCAAAGTTTGACCACTGAAAACACTGTTGATCCAGGCCCGGTGGCTCAGCCCTATAATCCCAGTACTCTGGGAGGCTAATACAGGAGGGTGGTGAGTTTTAGCCCACCTTGAGCAATGTAGTGAGATTGTCTCAAAAAGTGAGGGGGGTGAAGATGTGTGAAGGCCTGAGTGTGTGAAGGCCTGGGTTCAACCCCCAGGGCCACAACAGTAAGCATCTTGTAATGCAAACTCTACTGTTCCCAGAGAACCTGACCTGCAACAAAGAGAAAGAAAAAAATGTGAATTAAAGTCACCTTAAATCACAACATCCTCCCCATACACCATGAATGTAGAAGATGCCTCGGAGACATGATGGCTCTGTCGTAAGTATATGAAATCAGCCAAATGAATTGTAAACTGTTAAGTCACCCTTCTGTTTATTCAGTGACAGTGTCAAAACCTCCATTTTTGCATCGGAATAAAGAGTCTGTCAGTGCTACATTTAAGTGATCTGTGTTCTTCAAACATTTTGAATGCTACATTTATGCCATCCGGGCCTAACAACACCCAATAGTTTGTAGTAGTTACTCGTCAAGAACTCTAACCTTGGCTACTAGTTATCTCTCACTATACAACCAAATTCTGCAAATTGAGCAGTTTAAAGCAGGGTACTGGTTGTCTCATAGCTTCTGTGGGGTGAGTACCTTAGCATGACTAAACTGAATTCTTCTTTTTCTTCCTATCCTCCTCCTCCTCCTGCTCCTCCTCTTTCTTCTCATCCTCCTCCTCCTCCTCTTCTTTCTCATTATTTATTTGTATTGGGAGTTGAATCTAAGGCTTTCACAATGAGCTACATCTTCAACCCTTTTTCACTTTTTATTCTGACATAAAGTCTTGCTAATTTGCCTGGGCTAAGCTCAAAATTATGATCTTCCTGCCTCAGCTTCCCAGAGTGCTAGGATTATAGGACCTGCACCCACTTTGAATTCTCTTCAGGAATGTCTCTCACATATACTCAGTCAAGGTGTGGGCTACAACTGAAGTCTGACCTTAATACACACATGGAAAGATCAACCCCCAAGCCCGCTCAGAAACTGTTGACAGGATTGAGAGCCTCAGTAGCTTCACAGCTGTTCCCCAGAAACCAGCCTCAGTGTCACGCTGTGGAGGCTTTTCCAATATGGAAACTGGCTTCATCAACTGGGCAACCAAGAAGGCAAGAGAGGCCCTCAGGCAGCCAAGCAGCAGTCACAGATTTTTAACAAGTCCTAGAGTTGGCCTCCCTTTAGCCTTGCTCTATTGGTGAGAAGCAAATTACTCAAGGTTATGAACACAAGGGAAGCCATCACCAGGTGCCAGTGCTGTTACAAAATCTCCAGCCTAATAAAATGCAGATGGACCTCTGCCCGCCCCCCAAATCATCTGTATGTCAGTGTGAATGACGGCGTGGTATTCCCCTGACCAGCTCTCCTAGGACTGATCCACAGAGCCTTATTGTGTGAAACTAGGCTGCTTGAATTTTCATTCTTATAAATGATGCTGTTATGGATGTCCTTGCATCCAAACACCTCCACACTCACACACACACACATATGTATATGTATGTATGTATACACATATATGTGACAATGTAGTAAGATTGTATATATGTGTGTATATTATATATAGTGTATATATGTATATATTATATATAGCATATATTGTATATATTATGTATATATGTAGTATATAAGAATATTGTATATACATGTATATATTTTTTATATATATGTTCTTAGGGAAAAATTCCTAGATACGGCAGAATCATTGGGTTAAAGGACATGTCCTTTTCAAGGCTTTGTTTTTTTCAAATGTTTCCCATCTTCCTCCATTTAACAGACTTGTTATGCAGTGTTATCAAAAACCATGATGACTCTGGTATGAGAAAATGAAGATGTAAATGAGTCCTAGCATTGTATGTTATATATTGTGAAATAGAAAATGCTCAATGTAAAATAAGGTGAAAGGGGGACAATGTTGAGATTGTAACAAAAAAGTAAGGAAACAAATTTTATATATATGGGGGGGTGGTAGGGTGGGT
>PVIR01003368.1:0-89556 GCA_004026965.1 Petromus typicus | reverse complement strand
GTGTAGTCAATTTTATTTATTCTTCACTAAGTTCTGATTTTGTCAGTGGGAGAGGGTTCAGTGAGAAAAATAAAACTGAATTGGAACTGATCCATTTGTTGCTGAATTTAGAACAATTCTATTAAAATCATGATTTTGTATATTAATATTTGGATTAAGAGGGACTAGGATTTAGATCCATAGTTCTGGCATCTGCCTGAAAAACGCAAGGTCCGGAGTTCGATCCCTGGTAACCACATACCACAGTGCCAGGTGTGGGGGCTCACACCTGTAATTCCAGCACTTGGGACACAGAGGCAGGAGAATTGCTGTGAGTTTGAGGCTGGCCTGGGCTACATAGTGAGTTCAGGGTCAAATTGAACTACAAAGTGAGATCTTGTCTCAAAAAAAGTGTTTTTGAACTAAGAATAAGGCATCCATTTTCCAAATTGACTTTTAAAATTTTATTATCACTCTTTGAATATGTAATTTTGGGGAAGCTGTAAATTATAGAGTACTCATAAAACATATACATACACATATTTAAAGCTGGGCTTGTAATTTGAGCTTTCAGTCTCAATTTAAGTGTGACTTCCTTGGTGACCACTAGGGGTTTGGGGGTCCAGCTGGGCATCAGGAAAGTGGACAGGGAATCCTGTTCATCAAGGCCAATTCTGGAAACTTACAGTAGCCAGAGAATAGACAGCTTTATTGATGTACCATCAGACTGAAGAGCTAAGGCACCTTGGAGAGGGGGGACAGAGACATGTTCTGTGTGTTCATTGATCTGCAGTCTCCTGTGGAAAAGTCTACATACTTCTGAATGTCTTGAGTGGTTTTATTGATGCAGCTTTTGCCAGATGAGAAGGCAATTGGAGTGAACGCATTTATTTTCCATGTCATGTTGACACTCTAGGAATTTTATGCCTGCACTGTTGAATAAGAAAAGGAGAGATATGAAGCATCTCATCAACTCATTCTGGGTGGGTCACTGTGGAAAATTACGAAATCCCAGATACTCATAGGAGAGCTGTACAATCTGCCCTCAGTACATTGTGGTTAGTGGCTGTAACGAGATTCCTGGTTTCTTCTGCTACTGAAATTCTTCACTGCAGCAGGAGATGAATCTTGACCCAGGGAACTAGTCAGTGGAACAAAACTGTCACCCAAAACGATGCAGAAAGCTGACAGAACTTTAATACATGATTGGGTATATTCACAGGGCAGTTGGATAGGACATGTCAGTAGAGCAAAGAATTGTGGGCCACTGAAGGACTCTGAAAGGTTATGTCATCCTTTTTCCTGTGTTCAAGCAGCAAAAATCTTATGTGATAGAGAGGGAAGAAAAATATCTTCCCAAATCTAAAGATTTGTGAAATATGGTCACTTTCAGTATTATTTTCAAATTTAACATACATTTACACGTAGAGTTTATTTGTAATTACTTTTTATCATTAACTATTAAGTCTATGGTTATTTTCATACCAAAACAACACAGAACAAAATGTGCATTTTCTAAATTTAGATGCTGACTTATCTTGGAAATATATTTTGAAGTCAAAACAACCACCCCTTTGGATGGATTGAATAGAGCTGAAAGGGACAAGACAAGAATCAAGACGTGCTGCAGTTTCTTTTCAGTGGAAGCTTCACCATTGCAATATTCGTTATATGTTCTGCTCCGTGACTTTTATGTGAAGAGATATCAGGTGCTTCCTCTGGGCTGTCTTGGCTTAGAAAATATAAAGCCCCAGACCTGACAATATACCATGGATTATATTTCCTTGAGTTTCTTGTTGGGCATCAGATGCCAGGATGCCTTAATTTTTAGTCTATCTGCTTGTAAAATTTCATCAGGAGCAGTGAAGATAATCAGTTTTTAGGGTCATACATGATGCTGTACTTCTAGAATATTCCTCAGAAATCATGGAGTGGAACTGGCAATGGTTCTTGGATCACAGGTACTTTCTCTGGGTTCGCTATAAATGTTACCTTTATCCATATTTGGTGCATGGCTCAGTAAAGAAAGACACTTTTTAAAAAATAATTGATTTTATTGGTACATTTTATATACACATCATGATCACAATTAACATTGAAAATTTGTATCCGTATAAGACACAACTTAATTCTCATTTTTTCCTGTTTCCCTGTCCACCTCCTGCCCTCTCTATACAATTGCTTTGTCTTCTTTTCTTTTTTTTTAACATTGTATTTCCCCCCACATTGTGGGGGAAGGACACTTTTTTTTGCTGAGTCAGATCTCTAGTCCTATTGGATATCTCAGAGAAACTGGAATAAGAGAAGGAGAAATGACAGGATCCTCAAAAAGTTAGAGCCTCGTGGGGCAAAGTGAAATTGTGAATTAAGTATAACAGATAAACTTTAAAGAGAGAAAAATGTGGAGCTTCCATGTTGGGATAAAAGGTTTAATATTTTTCCCTATAACAATCTATAATTATTGGATCAGAAACTCAGTTACTTTTACATGTAATTCTTGTATTCTACAAGGTGAGGATTTGGAGAGCTGCAGATGTAGTAGAAAAATTAAATTTGAAGAGACCTTTGGCAGCTGAGGGAATCGTAGATAACATACATTGCCAGGGTTTTCAACCGTGGGTAGGAATCAAATCCAAAATTAAATTGAGAGTTTACAAGCCAGAAATTCAGAAAGGATCATCTTCAACTTATGTTAATTGCAAATTAACAGAACTTGAGCAGAAGAAAATCCACATCTCTTCAACAACTCCTCTTGTGATGGTGCAGCAGCATCTATGCTTCTGAGAAGAGTGTTGCCAACTCTCTCCCCGGGGCGTCCCTAGTTTGCCAGTTGAGGAATGATGTCACATTGCACCTCACTGTTAGTTACCAGAAACCCTATGGATAAATTCTTCCTTTGGGTTGAAATAATGCTCTGTGCTGCATGGGGAAATTTCATGAAAACAAATCCTCACTTGAATATTGGTAAGACTCCATCATTCTGAAATCTAATAACCATGCCAAAGTGTGTGGGAAGCAAATCAATAGTTTTCCAGGAAAACTGAGTAACACCCTGCTACACACTGAACTTTTAAAACAAAACAGTCATATCCCAGTGGTTCAGAGCATACAGGAGCCAAAAGTGATAGTAATATACTCCATCCAAATTCTGTTATCTATGGCAGGGGGACAATAATAGATTTTATACATGCAAAGGCCAGGGTTTCCCACTATCAGGATCACTTTGGCCTTTATTGACCAGGTTGCACACGTACTTTCTGCCCTGTCATCCATCTTCAAATCATTATGTTCATGTGAGGCTTTTACTTTGCCATATTACTGTTCTCTGCATTCTAAGTACCATCTTCACAGTATGGGATTCACAGTTAAATTAACCAAAATGTAAAGTCATTACTTTTTGCCTCTTTGTCTCCAGTGACTTGTGCAATGCATGTTTTTCTGTTTGATATTTGTAATAGATGTAGTAGATGTCAGAAGAGAAAAAGAAGCTAGAAATAACGTGGAGAACAACCTTTAAAGGCGATCAAACATCCCAACATGAAATTTTTAACTGTGCTTTCTGTCAAAAAGAAACACATCAAACAACCACTTGCCTAAGTAATTTCACCTAATAGCCTTTATATTAAAAACTTAGACATTTTGATGATTTTATCATAAACAGATAACTTGATGAGTGATTTAAAAACTCAAATTGAGAAATACTTATCTGGAATTTTTCTTAATCCTTAAATGAGCATGAAAAATTCTATGTAATATATGACCAGATTCCAAAAATATTTATTAGGGATACCTAAGATAATCTAACTGATTTTTTTTCAGGTTTTTTTTTTTTTTCATGGTGGCACAACTTAAGGGGCAGGGAAAGAAACCCCGAACCTAACACATGCCCCATATAGCACCATTCAATAAAGGAGGAGGAGTGAATCCTCAGCTGAAATATTGTGTGTACCTCAATAAGCTGGTTCAAGATTTGTTGTGCTGTAGATAGTCATGCAAGTTAGTACATGCAAAATGTACCACGGATTCATGAATATTTAGTCAACCAACATTCTTTCTTATTTTTGTGGCCATAGTCCTCTGCTAAGTGTGTCAGGTCTCATGCAAGGTCTGTAGTGGATAGTTTGTGAACTGCCAGCTCAGCCATTAGACATCATAGAAGCCAGCACTGATGCTTTGAGAAGGAAAAATCACACACCTTTCATATTCTTCTTCGCTAAAATTTTTTCACTGACAGTTTATAACAAAAAGTCTTCATGTCATCTCTGTTTTTGAAAAGATATTTGATAAAATCTTTCAGCATCCCAATGAGAAAGGTAGAGAAATACTCATAGATGTACCTATGGCTTAATTTAAAATGAACTTTTTCATGGTTTTGTGGTTTTTGAAGTCTGCTATAAGGATTAGCTTTCTTTCACCTGTTTTTTGAGCCCTGTACAAAGTCAGTAGTTGAAGGCACGTCGTACAATTTGATAAGTCTGAAATACAATGGGGATTCTCAAAAGATAATGAACTTCACCTCATCAAAATTATTTAAAGAGATAACTTACACCTGACATCATTAGAGAAAATCTAGTAAATAATTCTCAAAATATTTGGCATCGAAACTCTTTTACATTATTCAAAATAACTGTGGGTACAAAAGACCTTGTGAAATATACTTAAATAGAAAATGAAATTAAGAATTTTTAAAAATTTTTAACTCACAAAAGTAACAATAGTAAACCTATCACATCTTAACATAAATAACATGGTTTTATAAATATTTCTAATTTCAATAAAATTTAGTGACAAGATAAGTGCTACTTTTCATTCATTAGTTTTAATAGAAGATAGTTGGATTCTCTTAACTTCTCATTCACAGGTGTAGTTTTATTTGAGGTAATAAAAATCTACCACCACACAGATAGGACTTTGCATAGAGTGCCTTCGTATATGAATATTCTTTTTAAATAATTGATGGTATATGAAAACTCAAGTGAAATGTGAGATCTAAAAAAATTATAAAGTACTGGAATAATTTGCAGTCTAATCTGTTACCTCTATGTGATTCTGTAATATCAGGCTTTGATAATTTGGAAAATATTGTTTCCCAGAGTCCTATAAATACTAACATTATTTATTATAAAAATTGAGAATCATATTTATTAATGTCATCCATCCTCTCATCAGAAAATTAGTTAAGTATTGGAAAACTGTCAGCTCATCCAAAATTCATCTTTTATCTGAAACATCAAATTTTGTCATTGTTCACAAGTAATGTTTGTTATTTTCTTCTCAAGACATGCTCACTTTATTAACTTTTGTGAAAAGGTCTGTCAAATAACCCATGTCTGAGAGATCAGTATGTATTTCTGTCATTTTATCAAGTAAAAATAATGTTCCAAAGTAAAACCATGTAGTTCAATCACACGTGTATTTTTCCAGGAAATGATTATACTACCATGTATAGATAAAGCACTTCTTTTGTATTTCATATTTCATCGCACAGAATATTGAAAAAGGTGTACTCAGAGGTCAGAATGTAATGAAAGTGTCTGTTTCCTCAAGGACAATCATTAGTTAGATGACCATTGATTTGGATATCAGTATGTGGGTTGGAAATCTTAACCATAAATTTAGTTCGTGTCACTTCCTCTAGTCCTGCCAAGCCACACTCAAGTTTACCTACCAGAGCTTTAATTCCATCCGTGAAAATCTCCTAACTATGCAAGTGACAAATGGTGTCTTGGTATCCTCCTCTGTGCAGTTTTTATCTTGCAGGACCTCTTAGCAAGGCAAATGGAACCTCTTAGCAAGCCCCACAAAGGACATTTTGAGAAGAACTTATCTAGTGATTAATGACATGGAGTCTGAATTTAGACCATATTTCCTCAAGTTCTGCCTCCTCTGGATCCAAGTTGTATGAAATCGGATGATTCACATTTTTAAGTCTATTTCTTCATCTATAAAGTTGAGATAAGCATAATAATTATCACATAGGGTAGCTGTGAAGATTAAAGACAAAATATTATAGATCAAACAGCACAGTACTTGAGTGCAATTTATTCTGATATATTTCACTACTATGGTGATAATAATCCAATTGTTGCAACTTGTAAAATAGAGTAAGGTTGCTTTATTTGTTCCAGTTTAATGTTAGAATAAATTATCTTTAAAAACACATTCAGTGCTAAGATTCTCTGATTAGTTTTGAGTTGTAAAAACAACTGCTCCCATAAAATTTATATACTGTGGTAAGAGATATTTAAGAGAGGTTAAATCTCTCCCCTTCCCAGAGTCAACTTGAGTAAACACATCAATTGGATAAAAATAATGACCATGGTATGTAGAATGAATTTCTAGGCCACCTTTTTAAATCAAATGTGCTATATATATATATATATTTTTTTTTTTTTTTTTTTCTCAGAAATGTTTGCTGACACACAGCATTCTTTTCTTTTCTTTCTTGGGGGGATGGAACACAGAGGTTAGTGGGGAAGGTTAAGTTAGGGAGGACTTGTCAAACCCGAATTTTTGGATTTGAATCCCTCCTTAGCCTCTCAGCACATTACAATTAGCACTCTGAATGTCAGTTTCTCCTTCTATGAAATGCCAACATCTACACCTCTTTAATGGAGCCCATATGAACATTCACAGTTGCCTAGAACAGTGCAATATGCACTATGGTGCTTGGTGTAGTTTAAAATATACTCTCTTTTTGTCAGAACAGATATTATGGTTGGCAAACTTGAACATGTCTAATGAGCAATTTACACACTATATTTCGTGTTTTCTTGACTATGCCCTAGATTTAAGTTTTCAAAGATAAATGAGCTTTTTATATGTCCTTTGAGACTCAAAGTTAAAAGGTAAATGTGGCTTTAGACAAATTATTAATGAACATAGGTTACACAACTATGTGGAAGGATAAGAGAGGAAAGCATGATACATTTGAATATGCAAGTGCTACTAAACCTTAGATGCTGATCTTAGTAACACATTCTGCTCCTGATCTGTCAGAAATCTGAGTCCCGAGGGGTCATTAAGCTTTCTTCGCTGGTTCACTGAGGTTCCAGTCAAATAGAACAATCATAACTTCCACTGTGGTCTCTGTAGAGCTATTCTCATGAATGTCAGGGAAATGTCAGCTTGGAAGCAATGGGAAGTTAGTTTTACTAGTTCCTTGTATCCACACATCTTATTAAGAGAATAATGTCCAGAGTGAAGGGTAGAAGTTCAAGAGATTGAACACAGGAGTTGATTTCCTGGATTCTCCTAAACCGAAATAGTCTGAATGACTTGAAGAACCAGTCTGAATTATTCCCCAAGACAAAAGACCTGGTCTCTTCACAACTAACCTTTAAGATTCAGAGCCAAAGTTCCTAGCTATGGAGCTAGGCCCATGGGAATGAGAAGAGGACTGTAGTTGCAACAGTGGTGAGAAACAACACCATCTTGCTAAGCATAATCATTGCTGGGGATTCTTTGAGTCATCGCTGCTAACTTCACTGAAAAATGCTTTCCTCCTGTGAGAAGACGCCGCAGGAGCTGATGTATCTATGAAGGAAATAGCCGGATTAGATCCTGTCCTGCAACTCTTCAAAAGCTTTGTGAGGTCAGTTACCAGTACAAAATCTCCTCAGCATTGATCCTCACAAAGGCAGAAGAGTTCAGTGAGGTTTTATAATCCCACAGGAGTGGAGGCATTGGCACTTAGCAAATCCTCTTTTAATTTGCTCACTGAGAAAATTCAGTGGAGGCATCATTAAAAGAAGAGAGACGAACGAGCACCATGTGTCTGGTCTGTCTCTGAGCTTCCACGGTGTTTCAAGGGGTGTTTGTGATGTGCAGAATTATACTTCTTTGCTTCTGAAGGAGCTGCTACAAAAAGCTCACAGTTCTTTTTTAAAACAAAAAAGAGAACATTATTTATTTAAAAAATGTACCCACCCCTCTCCCCCCACCTGCTGAGCCATCCGCACAGCAGTCAATGACCAATTAAGCAATACCAAAATTCTTCCTTCAGACATCAGATTCAATTTGGAACCCCCTGAGGGATACAGGAATCCTGAATGAAAGACACCAGTTGAAGAGCAGGGATAATTGAAAAATAGTTGAAGAACCGACCAAAACTTGCAAGGAGCTTTGAAACCAGACTGGTGAGAGTAAATCAAAATTCAGACTTTTGATATACTAGGCAAGATAATAAACTCTCAGTTTCTGCCCTTTCAGTTGTCAGATAGGGATGCTGTCACTTTGTGGATATTTGACAATTAAATGTTTAGTTTACGTCAAGAGTTTGGCTAGTTGAAGGTACTCCTTGAGATAGCACTTTGCTCCACGGTCAAAGATGGTCAAATGCTGGGTCTTTTGTTGCCCACCGCTGAACTAGAATGTCACTTCCGTCACAGTCTAGCTGTGTGGCCTGGGGGAGCACATGGAACTTCCCGTCTCTGTTTGATGGATAGAACCTAAACATAACAGTGATGCCCAGATTAGAGTGTTGTGAGAACCACAGATAGTAGTGCACAAAACACACTTAGGAGCGCTCCCCCGAGAAGAGCAGCAACCTGATAATAGAGCTGATGCTATTACTAACTCCGCCAAGCTGGAGGCAACCGTGTTAAGCAGTCTGTCCGTCCTTGCCATGATATCTGTGTTTTGACTAATTAGCAACTTTCTCATTCTGGCCATTTCTGCATTTTGTGTTAAGGACGATTCCATGAAAATTCTACATTTTCTTCCTTAATTGAATGTAGATACTTACAATAGTATCCACACGCACACAGCACATATATACGGAGTCATTTACTCCAGCACAATGTGTAAAAAACCCATGACATGGCAGCCATACAAAAATGATCACATATAATTATGAACAGTAAATAATACTTAATTATGATAAATAACTTATCGGTATATACATTGAATATGTATATTATACTTTTATGGTTATTTTGGAATATCTACCTTCTAACTATAGAATACATACACCTGCATTAGCTTTAGGTATCTTACATTCACTATGTCTCTTTCTTGCATCAATTTTTCTTCTTCTTCTTTTTCTAAAATCAATTTGATTGGTACAGTTTAAGTGTGCATAGTGATACTGTTCATCATATGGAACTCCTATCTTCCTTCCTTCTCCCTTCCTCCTGCTTAGTTCTCCTTCCCACCTGAACATTTTCTTCTTATTTTACAATATTTATTATCCATTTTGGTTGTTGTTTACACTTTTAGCGTCTCACACCAGAGAAACTATGTGATATGAACATGTGTGTCCGATTTATTTTACTTATGCGTATGTTTTCAAGGTGAACCTATTTACCTAGAAATTTCTCAAGTTTATCCTTGATGGCAGAGTTGTACTCTATTGACATCTTCTTTATACATTCATCAGTTGACGGGCATTTGGGCTGTTTCCAAGATTTAGGTACTAAAACTGCACTGCTATAAACTGGATATGAATGGATCCTTGTGGTATGATGCTTTTAATTTATTCAGAAGATACCAAGAAAGGGAATAACTGGCTCAAATGGAAGCTCTTCTTTTACTTCTTTGAGGAATCTCCACATTAATTTGCACAGTGATTACACCAGTCTACTTTCCCACCAAGAGTGAGGAAGGGTTCCTTTCTCCCCACATCCTTGCCAGTATTTGTTATTGGTTAATTTCTTGATAATAACAAATTTTTCTAGAGTGAGATGGAATCTCAATATTGTTTTAGTTTGCATCTCTTAAATGAACTGTTGAACACTTTTTTCATATGTTTATTTGCTATCTGCATTTCTTCATCTGAGAAGTGTTTATTCAATTCAGAGGTCCATTTTGGAATTGGGTCTTTAAAATTGGGGGGACCTAACTGTCTTAAGTTCTTTATATACTCTAGATATTAGTCTTTTGTCTGAGCAGCAGCTGAAAAAAATTTTTTCCCTTTCTTTATGTTGTCTCTTTACTCTGGCAGTAGTTTCTTTAATTGTACAAAAGCTTTTTTAATAATATGAAATCTCAGTTGCTGAGTTTTTGTGATATTTCCAGTACAACTGGGATTTTGTTCATAAAGTCTTTGTCTACACCTATGTCTTCCAGGGTTTTACCTATTCTATGTGCCAGCAGATTTGGTGTTTCTGTTTTAATACTTAGTTCTTGGATACATTTTGATTTTAATTCAGTGCCTGGTGAAAAATATGGTCTAGTTTTTGTTACTGACATGTGGGAAGCCAGTTTATGCAATCATCTTTCTTCTAGTGAATGTGTTTAACTCCTTTGTCAAAGATGAGGTGGCTGAATGTGTTTGGAGTGCCTTATGCATTTTCTAGTCTATTCTGGTGATCCTAGGGTCTGTTTTTTGCCAGTCATGGTGTTATTATCAAGGTAACTGTGTAGTACAATTTCAGCTCAGGGAGTGTGATGCCTCTGCCTTATCTTTGTTACCCAAAATTTCTTTTTCTATTCTCAGTCACTTCTAGTTCTGACTGAATTTTTTAAATTCTTTTAAAATACATATTGAATCTGGATAACAATTTTAGGAGGAAAGCCATTTTCATTGAATGGGTTCTTCCTGCCCAACAACTAGTGACACATTTACATTTTCTGATATCCTCTTAGATCTCCTTTTTTAGTTATTTATGACAAATCTGTAGTCAATATCATCCTAATTGTTGAAAAGCTAAAATCCTTCACTCTAAAATGAGGAGAAAAGCAAGGATATCCACTGTCACCATTCTTGTTTAATATATTTCTTCAAAGGTTAGCTAGAACAGTTAGATAAGAGGAAGAAATAAAAGGAATAAAGGAAAAATCAATTTAAATTATTGTTATTTGCAAATGAAAGGATACACTACATAGAAAACCCTGAAAATTACACCAAATTATGTCTAGATTTAGTGACCAAATTCAGTAGCAAAGCTGAATAAAAAATCAGTACTCTAAAAATAAACTCATCAAAAGAGAAATAGTGAAATCGTGTCTTTCACAATAGTGTCCAAGAAAAGGAAGTATCTTATGGATCAGACAATTCTTTACCAACATTTTTCCTCACTGTACCATACCTAGTAGGACTTTCTGTTTCCAACATGTCTGAAGTACCCTGAAATAAACTTCTTTTGTGCAATATCACAGTTATTTAAATTGTGATATCATAGTATGACCAATCAGACATATTCTTACTTTTAAATATTTTCAAATTCACTGACAAGTTAGAAGTAAAATTTGGGGAATTTACCATATCTGTTCATCAGATTCACCAGTTGTACTTATTTTGGCACATTTGTTTTGTCTTTCTGTGTATATGTACATACATGCATATACATATATAACCATGTAAAGTTTATGTATAGTTTATTTAATTTGTAAGAAGATTATATTAATAAAATATAAAATCGTATCCCTGCCCTGACATTTTATCAGTCCTCTCTGCAATCACAATTCTGTATTTGATTTGCATCTGTTATCTAATACTCTTTCCCCCCCTATATCACAACCATAGTACAACTATCAAGGTCAGGGCATTTCATATTGATATTATAATGTCACCTGATTTACAATCTGTAGTCTTGTTCATTGCCAAAGGCTGTCTTTCATAGCCTTTACTTTCACATTTTCTCCACTATTAGATTATACACACATCATATCCATGATCATAAAAATATCTCACACTTAGTTGTCTTGTCTTGATGATCTTTCAACCTGATTTCTAATTGCTGACTTCAAGGTCTTATTCATGAATTTAAGAATGTTTTTCTGAATGCTTTTTTGTACTATTAGAAAATATTATACAAAATTGCTGTTTCTTCTCCTTTTTCTGTACCATTGAAATTTGAATTTATTTTTACTCTGAACAGATTCACATTATCTATCCATCATGTGTTCTAAGCATTATGCAAAATTAAATTAATTGGGATTTAGTCGAATCAGGTGTGTTTTTTGCCATTTCTCACGCACGGTAACTCCTATTTCCCCCATGCTACATCCTTTTGTTTATTTAATTTGAAGAACTATGTAATAACAGTCTCTTCCCTTGTATTTAACGGAATGAGGGTAAATAAGTATACTGCATAGCATCAGCATTTATATTCATTTTCCAGTCTTTAATTCCTGCCAGTTTCTCCTATAATGTGGTGAATGTTTTGGTCCCACTTGTCCTTTCCAGCATCAATTTTAATATTAAAATCATAACTTGAAGAGAGGAGAACTTCAGAGTGAACAAGGCAGTATCCACTCAACTGTGCCACGCTCTGTACTGTTTTAATCTCAGCCCAGCCTCCTTTGGGCCAAACAGTAATCTAGTCAGCAGTTCTAGCAGAAAATTTACTCTTGAAATACTGCTTGTTGTCTTCACCCACAGTCCCACAGTCATTTATGTCAACCAGCAAAATGGTGAGTTTTTATCATGTTAGAGAAGTCGCCGCCTGCAGCTCTGAGAATTTAACCCATGTCCGTGCAAGCTTCTTCTGCCATCCTTCCATTCTAATGTGTCTCCCTGAAGAGTCTGAGCCAGAGTCCCGAAATGTCAATGTCCTGTGGACAAACACAGTGTAGCTTTAGGGACCTGTGCCTCAGAACTTCCTTTTTGCTGGTGACCTTTCTGACAAGATTAATCTTATCCCAGGATGTCTCCAGAATACCCCCCCACACACACACATCAATCAACCCACTGCTCACCCTCCTCTGGACTGAAGCATTTCAGGGCAGGGATGATTGAACATCTTCTGTTGAACTCTATTATACATAATGCAATGTATTCACTGTAGGCTTATCATAAATTAATTAAATGAACACATCATACTAAGACTGTTAGAATAATAATAAAAAAAGAACAAGAGAACCACCATTACCGCAATGCAAAAATAAAATCTCTTTTTATATGACAAAATAGAAAAAAAAAGTTGACTTTTACTTTTATAAACTGTATTTTGGATTCCATGAGAAATATCCAGAAAGAGTGTGGAGTAGTCACAGCTTCTTTTACTCCCATGTGGTATTTGTGGGAGAAACTCCCAGCTGCAGCGATATTGAGTATGTTGAATTCATTAGCAAAATGATAACCGATGGTTGCCCTATAGCATGATACCAATTTATTTTTCCTGTTGTAGGCTGTTGAGGCAGCTTCTGAGGTTGAATGTGCAAAAACTAAAGCTGTGCCTGTCTGAAGTTCAATTTGTAGAAGCTTTTTAGAGTGATCAGGGTAAAATGTATGAAGGTACCCTGACATGGGTTGTTGAAGTGTGTACTGTACAAGGATAACTATGACTCATGGAAAAGGGAAAGTTAGCCATTGATATTTGAAGGAGCACTGAGGAACGAGGAAATGAGAAAGAGTAAACTTAAGGGTAAAAGCCAGGTGTGGCATACTGGCCACAGTGTGGCACACTCCTATAATCTCAGCACTCTGTGAGACTGAGATGGGATGATCACAAATGCAGGCTCAGCCACGTGGTGATGCTCTATGTCAAACAAACGAACAAGGGCTGAGGATATAGCTCTGTGTGAAGGCCCTTTCATTATGAAATGAAAAAAAAAAAAACAAAAAAAACCTTGATTAGATGAATAAATAAAAAGATCAAGAAATACCTGAAAAAATGTTTAGCATCACTGGTAATTTCAGACATGCAAATTAAAACAACTTTGAGATTCTTTCTTACTCCAGGGAGAATAGTTCTTGTCAATAAATCACCCAATAAGAAATGCTGCTGTGCTGGAGGGAGAAAGGAAACCTTCTCTATTGTTGGTATAGCTACTGTGGAAATCAATATGGAGATTCTGCAAAAAACTAGAGCTAGAGGTTCAGTTTGACTCAGTTATCTCCTTTCTAGGTATCTCCCCCCAAAACCAAAGTCATCATTCCACAGTGAAGTATGCAATAGCTAATGTTGTCAATTAAGACACCAAGCTTCAGTATCACATAGTTTTATAAAAACAATATATAAATAAAATATAAAATATAAGGAATACAATAGAAAAAAGCAAGGCAAATGATTATATTCAAGTGCAGACAATATATCAGAAAGTGTACATTGACAGTTCAGTTTCTTTGCATGTTTTTTGTTCTAATATTCTGTTTTCTAATCTATATAAATGTAATTCACTTTACAAGATATTATAATATGAATGAATCGAGAGCTGACAAAGGAGAGTAAAGACAGAAAAAATAATTGAAATGTGTTATATGATTCTACCAAATTCCCTACAATTAATATGATCATTATATACTACAAACATGTACTAATAAAAGGAAAAAAAGAATATATCAAAACATACTTAAGAAGAAAATGGCTTGACATTTTTATCATAATGAATTTTGTTAACAATTTTGAGAGTTTCTCATCCAAAACCTGAATATCTTCTAAACTATAAGAAATCAACGAAAAAGCCATCTTTGTTACCATAGTTACCATGAAGTACTTTCTCCACCATCAACTGAAAAACAAAAGAAGAAATACAAAGAAAGAAATGTATCTCCCTATAGTCAGCAGCAGTATAGGGGATGGATAAATAATGCACTCAGATCTGTAAATTTTAATGTCCATCTCATTCTTTTGCAAAGGTACACCAGGACATAAAAGTACATTTTCTCAAGGACAGTGGTATTGACCTTCAATGTTACTGTTTTTTTTTTAATTGAAATCTTTATTGGTACATTACATATGCACATCATGATTGCATTCCATAATGGGGATTTGTACCAATATAAGACACAACTTAATTCTCATTTTTTCCCATAGCACTACCCACCCTACCACCCCCCTATATACATAAAATTTGTTTCCTTTCTTTTTTGTTATAATCTCATTATTTTTCCCCCTTCACCCTATTTTACTTTGAGTATTTTTCTTTCAAAATATATAACATCCAATTCTAGGACTCATTTACATCTTTGTTTTCTCATACCAGAGAAAAGATGCGATACTTACCTATCTGTGACCTATTTATTTCACTTATGAGGATATCCTCAAGGTATGTCCATTTAAGTATAAATGATTCAAACTTATCATTTTGGCCACTGCCTTTCTAGGTATATACACAAAAGAATTAAAAGACTCATGTCACAGTGACATATATGCACCCATGTTTATAGCAGCTCAGTTTGTGATTGCTACATCTTGGAAACAATCCAAGTGTCCATCAACTGGAGACTGAGTAAAAAAGCTGTGGTTCTTCTACAGAATGGAGTATTGCTCAATGTTACTGTTTTTATGCCAAACTAAGCCCAATAAGAGAGAAATCCTGGGAACTTTTAATAAGCCACATAACCTCTTGCATGTCCTCAACTTCCTCTCATTATTTCTCTTTTGTCAAAAGTACGGCACAGCTGGCGTGCCATTAATGAGTATCAGCAGAATAGGTGGTTTCCCCAACTGCAGACCATTGGTTGTCATGGCAATTCGATGTGGGTCTTTCAGTTACACTTTGTCTTCACCTGTCACGCCAGTTTAATTTTCTCCCTGAGGTGGAGAAGTGTTGTCCACTGGTTTCCCCATGAGGGATGGTGTTTCTCTCTCATCTTGCAAGAACTGTATCATAGTACAACAAATACAGAGATGGTATCTTTATAAAATCCCAACAATAGCGCAGCTCACACAAAAGTCCTTTGCTTTTTGTGGAAAGGACTCTGGCTAATCCATAACTTGACAAGGCAAGACTTCACCCTTTTATTGTTCTATCAGTGACATTTAAACTGACTCTAAGCTGAATATATCAAATCCTAGTAACACAATTAAACATTTCTTTTGTATTAGATGGCAAGAATATTTACTTTCATGAAAATTCACTCGCTAATATAATATTGTTGCTGGCCACATGTACCTATTTAAATTTCAATTTATGTAGCATGATTAAATCATAATGTAAGTTCCACAGTCACTCTAGCCCAGTGAGGGCACCATACGGTGCACCTGGTGCTGCAGGCTGTTTCTTATCACTGAAGCCCTACAGAGTTGGCCATCACTGGTTGCATCCACATTTCACACACTCAGTAGTTACATAGCGCTAATGGCCACCATATTGAGTGGAACTGATGCAGAACATTTCTATCAATGCAGAAATGTCATTTGGATCATTCTGAGCTAGAACGTTGTTATTCAAAGTGTGATTCACAAACCAGTAGCATCTGTACCTCCTAGAAATGCAGACTCTTGAGTCGCAAATTGAATCTGCATTTCACAGTTAGACAAGGTGATTTGTATGCTCATTAAAGTGTGTAAAGTCCAGGTCTTTCTTATAATCTGAATGCACAGTAAGCACTGAACAGATCAACAAATGAATGAAAATATTTTCTTTCAATTTACATTGGAGAAGAAAGACATTCTCAGAATCAAATATCTCAGTTTTATATTAGATTCACTGGTTTCTACTTTGCACCCTTGCTTCTCTTTCAAAGTCTCCCTATTTTTAAAGTGAATAAATGAAAGATTATGCTATGTAAAATATGTTCTTGATATATGACTGAATGTTGTACTTTACATTTGTCAGCCACTTTTTCAGGACAAGCTATTCATCAAAATATATGAGCATGTCTCCGTGATCACTATTTGCCATTTCTTAGCTGTTAATTCTTGGGTGGAGAGTCACAGTGTTTCTGGATGCCGCAGGAGAAAACACAGAATGATTGATCTAAAAATATTGATGGGAATTTAGTCATGGGAAAGGTAAGTGTGATTAAACGGAGAATGGCAGGATACATCATTTCTTTTTCTGTGCCTGTGAGAGAAAAAACATACCAAAGAAATTTTCCTTTCTTTGGAAATATCATAGATATTAGACTTTAACACTCTGTTTTCCTCTGCTAAAGGACTTTTAGTGAAACAGGATTTTTGGAGAAGAAATTCTTTAATGCTATGTGTAGTTCTTTCTAGTACTGGGAATTGAACCCGAAGCTTTCACACTGAGTTGCATCCTTGACCTTTTTAATTATTTATTTTTTATTTGAGACAGGATCTTGTGGGATTGCCAAACTGCTCAGGTTGGACTAAAATTTGTTACTCTTCTTAAGCCTCAGAGAGTCATAAGATTCTGGGTGTGAGCCACTGGGCCTGGCTGCTTATTATCTGTATTCATAGTATCACTTTGGCTAATGGAATATTGTACCACCCTTTAAAAAAATCTTATTTTTTTTCATATTGCCTGGTCTATCTCCTTTCACTTGGATGGCTATTTTAGGCTTATCTGAGTTATAATTATTTTCAGAGGTACCACTTCCAGAATTGACTTTATGAAAATCTATCTTTGAATGTATGTGTGCAGGTGTGTTCACATGTGAGCAGGAATTACGTGTGGTTTTTGTCCTATTAGGAAAACCTTCATTTTGACATTACCCTGACCCAGCATACAGCAGAGCATTGAAAAGCTTCTTGTGGTTCTGACAGTGTGGAGTAGAGGGCTCAGATAATGGTGTTTTCCTGCAAAAGACAAGGATGAGATGCAGGAGCTTTCCACAAATGGAAATTTCACGTGGTTTGAGTCTCGGTTCTGTGACTCACTTTCCAACCTTAGGCAGATTATTTAACTAGGCTCAGCTTCTATTTTCTCAAATGTAAGGTAAAGATAATAATTATGCCTTTCTTCTTTTCATGTGAGGATTAAGTAATATGATATGGACTTGGTGCTTAGTGTCTGGCTGATACAATTGCTGCCTTTTCCTGCTCAGCCAACGCTCATTCTGAGTTCAGATACTGTGTGCATCTTGTGGAAATCTGTGTGATCTAGAGGAGATCCTGTACCTCCACACCTTTGGAGTAGGTCAGAAAACCCTGTGAGACAATAGTAACTTCATTTCTTGAAAAGGGGGGTTATTTGTTATGATAATTTGATAGGAAGCTATTGAATCTATTTAAATAGACAAAAGATTATGCTCTTAACCTGTCTCCTCCACACTGACCATACCTCATTCCTATGAGAAGAAAAGGAAATCTCAGTTCTACCTCTATCTTTACTCTTTTCTTTCCTCCTAGATTATTTCATCTCGAGTTCTGCCTAAATCAAGACTTCTTATTTGTACAGCTCAGAAATATCTATAAGGTATGTTACAGAAACACTCCCAGGGGCAGACATTTTGTCTTTGGGGCTCTAAAATGCAAACTAATGTGACTGATTCTGAAACTGCTCTATCTCCATCCATCGTAGACACCTACTCTGCAGGTTACTTTTCCTCTACTCCACAACAGGAGGAGAATATAAATGTTCACTTGAAGAGTACACACTTGTCCTCCCCAGGAGAGCTTTCTCCTTCACACTTGGTCAAATCATAGCATTTCTCTTGTAGTTTAGCTTACATTGCCCTTGCTGAAAGAATCTAGTGTTATTCTCAGATCTGTCGCTTTAAAGTTCAGCTTTAGGGGAGGCACAGAACATTCTAGTCATAGTGGATTATCTTTCAACATGTGCCATTGTATTCTTGTCTGAGCATTACATAAATGGCTGTGTGACCTGAGTTGATGTCCATATAGAACTTTGTTCTCAATGAGATGGAATTCTCTTTTGTGAACAAGGCATTTAAATGCCACCTACTTCAGGTATAGAATTTTGAGTAAACTTATTGTCCATCAGAATAGGAAAAAAAAAAATCCCTGCTTCTGAGAAATTTTATGAAAATCATCATTCATTTCTTTTTAATCATAAGATTTTATAAATAGAAAGAAGGTATATATAAAACCTACATAGCATTTTCATAGTGGGGAAAACAAAGATATTTTGAACCTATTTTCAAGAAATGAGAGTTGGAATGGATATTGTAATGTACAATTATTTATGATGCAAGCAAAGAAAAGAGTTTTATTTTGTGTGAGACACATGAAATAACAAAACCACTTATTACATTTCAAGGCAGATATGTTTGGTCTTTTTTTTTTTTTTAGTCTCATCATACTGGGTTATGGCTCATTGGAGTCTAACAAGACTAAGTGCTGGTAAAGATTAATTCAGGCTTCCTGATCTTCCTTTCACATTGAGGATATTTAAATGATATTTTTATTTTTATTTTTATTTTTTTTTTTCTACTGGGATAGAACTTATGATCTTGTGATTATGTACCAGAATCACTGAGCTAAATCTCTGGCCCCAAATGAGATTTTTTAAACCTAAAGGCTGCAGAATATTCTTGGATATCATCAGTTAGCCACGTCTCTATTCCAGATAATTATTTGGTATTGGGAGTTATGCTTGCATTGGCCTGCTGTAATTTGAACTAAAATCTGGTTTGTAAAGACTACCCTCCTAAAAAATACAATCACTAGGTAGATACAAAATCACAGCCATCTACCTATTTATATGACATGATGTGATTTTGACTATTGCAGAACTTGCTGAATACATTTCATATGCTTATAGGAGCCCTCTCTAATCACAAAGACCCCAAGGAAAAGGAGATCTAAGAACCCAGCTTGAGGGCATTGTGGGCATTTTTACATTGTGGACACAAGTCCCAAGATGTTCGTGATCAGCATGGTCCTCCTGCGTTTTGAAAGCAGGGTACAGCAGAAAGAATTAAATTGAGAAAGGCTGTAAAATGTGGAGAATATTATTTATATTATTTATTATTATTTAATATTATTATTATATTATTAAAAGTTTCTTTTTCTTTCTTTTTTTTTTTTTTTTTTTTTGTTCCTGGTATAAGAATCCACAGTCAGTCATTCAAAATGTTCAGTAAAACAGCATTTCTGAAATTTTGGATTATTCTGCCATTTTCTAATTTCCCCAACCTTCCTCCATTGTTCTCACAATTTTATTTCACACCTCTGTCCTGTTCCATGTGATCATGGAGAACATGGCATGCCGTTAAAGCCCTGCTGACCCCCAGTGAATGTTGGAACTTCTTCAAAGAAACTGCTTGTATCTCCAGACAAGGCAGTGTCTTTACTTTATCAATTTTTCACGCTGCATTTTGGTCTGTTTTGTTCATGCTTGTTGTCATTTCTTCCTGTACTAGTGTTTTAATCTGTCTTATCCTCACCAACTGGCTCCACAGTTCGAAAGGACCCCCTATCAGTTTTGCCTGTCTAACAGAAAACCACAAATCCTCAAGGGAGGCTTGCTTTACAGTGCAGGGCATCTATTAGTTTGGCGTCAGTGGGAAAGCTCTGCTAACTTGGGTGAGTCTCATTCACATGTCCAAGGTCAGTTGATTGTGACATGAAGTAGGCTGTTTTCAGTGGGAAGGATTAAGTAACAAGGGTCTCTGCTTCACTCTCTTGGGCACTCATCCTTCGGGAGAATAGCACAGACTCTTTTCATGCTATGAGAGCACCATGGGAACACTTGAAGTCTAAGATTGAAATGGGGAGATATTTACTTCCCCTCATTGTGTTGAACAAAGTAAGTTACTTGGCCAATCCCAGCCACTGTATTGATAAGTTACATCTTAGGCAGTATATAAAGTCTGCGAAATAGAGGAGGGCCGAATAAATGGTTTTCTTGTCTACGCCCTTATATCTTGCCTAGGCACTTATGCAGAAGACTGGAGGGCATTTAGAGGTTCTCCTAGGGCTCTGTAAAGAATATGAATGTGAGTCTTTCTATAGGCGATAACTAGAAAGAATGGAGGGAATATTGTCTCATGAAGTTTCAATATCATCCATAGACATCAGATCTGCTATTCATTTAACCTTTTTATTTGTAATATATGTTATCAGATGTTGACCCAGTACTAGCAGATAAACTGGTATCCACCTGCTACATGTATCATGATAGAAAGAACACTAAGCTATCTATGGTACTCCAGTATTTTCTCAAGTTGATGCTATTAGATTCTGAGTCAGGCTAAATAAAATTTCTGAATTGGTTCTCTTTAATCTAAGTGTATGCACCAGAGTAGTATGAGGCTATGCTGTTTTCATAATATTTAAGCTAAATATTTATGTTTTTTCTTTTATTTTGATGTGGGTTTGATGCTTTAAATTTGGTTATAAGATGATAACACACATTTGTGCACACATGTGTATAATGTACATATGTAGACACATATTACTTACCTATGTATATATTATAGTGTGGTGCCACAGTTCATGAACTTAATTCATTTCACCTTTCTGAGAAAGATGGCCATGGTCATGAGTGGCTTCCTATGTGGAGTCACAAACAAAAGCAGAGTTCACCAAATGCATCTGTTTGTGAGCCGATTTACAGTATTCATAAACAGAAGTATTTGGGATATGAAGAATTTCTGTATATAGATATACATTTATACACACATACCTGTTCACATTTCAGTGTGTGTAAATTTTATGTTTATCTGTAGATATACATGTATACATAGGTGTGTATGTATATGTGTGTATGAATGTTTATGTGTGTCTGTATTTATAAAACATGCAGAGGGCTGTTCTTCTTGATCTCTTAAAGATGGAAGTCATCTGTTCAGCAAAGAGTCTCCAAAAGTATTCATTTACTGAGTGAATAATCCCTTAAATTGATAATTCATGCTGATTTTGGTCAAACTATATTGTTGGAATATAAAATTACATGTCTTTTTGTTTGAAGTGCTAGTTCTATAAGTTCTTTAATTGTTCTGATTGCCTTTTATATCCTATAAGATAAATACTAGCCTTTTTATGTGTTCATATATGTGGAGTGTTAATGTGGTGGATTGCAGTTATTGATTTGTGTATATTGACCCTTTCCTGCATCTTTAGGGTGAACCTTCCTCCATTATGGTGTATAATCTTCTAGATGATTTTCAGCATTCTTTTTGCCTTTATCTCATTGAAGACTTTTGCATTTATTTTCATTGAGGAGATTGGTCTGTATCTCTTTGTTTTGGTCAAATCTTTCTCTGGTTTTGGTATCCTTGCTTCCAGGAATGAGTTGGGGAACATTACTTTCTTTTCCATTTCATTAAAGCATTGTAGGAATAGCAGCATTAGGTCTTCTCTAATGTTCATGTAGAATCCAGCAGTGCAACTGTCAGGACCTGGGCTTTTCTTTGTTTGTAAATTTTTAATTACTTCTGTCATTTTATTGATCAATATGGGGTTATTTATAATTTTTATATCTTCTTGATTTAGCTTTGGTCATTCGCCCATGTCTAGGAATCTGTTTCTCTTTTGTTTTCCATCTTATTAGAGTACAGTAGTTAGCACGCTGCTAAACAGGCACCAAGCAAGTTTAAAGAAAGAAAAATAGTAAGAGCAGAAGAAAGACATGGACCATTGAAAATACAAAGGTATATTCAAAACTTGAACTAAAAACTCACCAAGCGCATCTGTGCATAGACAACACCAGAGAGAGTGAACCTGAAGGGAGGTGCAGAGAGCAGGCCCGGGGGTTCTGTGGCCTGATGAGAGAGTGGGCTGGGGAGAGACACACAGGATATCACCGACTGACAGGATAAAAGAGACATCAAAATCTGAGTGAGCGTGTGAGGACGGATGCTTCCTGAGTTCACCGATTAAACAAAATTGCCTCTTTGAAGGAGCAAAGATGGGGAAGTGCACAGCAGTCCCAGGACAAGAAGAGGATCACTGTGGCAATGCTTTGGAAACTTGGATGGAAGGACAACTCAGGATCTAGCCATGTTGGACACTGTGAGAATAGCTACATAAATTCACATTCAAATCAATGAGTTTAATGGTGTGCCTAGCATACAGTAAATTATTGTACTATGCTTTCTTTGACATCAGAGATTACCATGAGCACTGAGTACAACAAAACCTAAAACATGTCTTCCTGTCACAAATGTCAGCGTCTCGCTTCCCACTTCTACCTTTTACAATTTCACAAAGGAAAAAAATGAAGCAGAAGAAATAGATGTGTTTATTTCAGATAACCTTTCCTAGTAAGCAGCAAATGAGACTCTAATAATCCTGAATTCACACCCCTCAGCACACCTACTTATTTAAATTGAGAAAGGAACAGGTTCAGATAGGGATGTGATACAAAAGTAGAGAGGACTCCCCTGTAAGTTCAGTGTCTCTGTGCTGGAAGGACAGGCTGGAAGAATATGAAACAGAACACAGCTTGTGAAAAAGCCATCCAAGAGAACAGGTGACAGATCGAGAATGTGAAAGCAATTTACCCAAAGTCACATACACAAAGTGGAAATACTTATTAGATTTCTTTAATGAGTGTCTCAGAAGTGATAGGAAAGTCCTCAGGCTCTCCTCTGACATATTTAGTAATTCAAGGACCTCCCACAGACTTACATGACTTTGGAAACAGAAGGGGATGTGAGCTGTCCAGCTGAACGGCAAGTTTCACAAATAAGGAATAAACAAAACAGAGAGGCACAAGTATAGGTATGTCTTTGGAGAAGAAACAAGGCTTGCACATTTGTGTCCTAGAGTCCTGTAGTGCTATAATTTGCTGAGACTTTCTTCTTAATTATCCTTAGACATTTCCTGGAGGAGAATGTATTAAAGAGAAAAACTTCTTTAAGCACTTACTCTTCTATGAGAAACAGTCATTTTAATGAGGACTCTTGGAAGGTAACATTTTTGTACACTAGGCATCAAAAAGGACCATCCTGTGGGGTACTGTTTAAATTTTCTGCATGACCTGTAAGAAGAAGGAGATTTGAGTGGGGAGTGCCATTTGTCAGTGAACTTTGTCTGTAAATGGGCAAGCAGCAATAGAGATGGGGCTGAGTGTGTATCTACTCCAGGATAGATAATTAAAAGCAAAATTAAAGGAGGAAATGTTGTTGTTCTTTAAAGCAAACCGTGGTGATACTGAATGCAGTTTGTGAGAGTCTGAGTCCTGTGTGAGGCAGAAATAGATACACAGAAGGTATGCATGGGAGATGTACACCTGGTCATTTTCTGTCACACAGAACGCATGAACCACAGATATCTCATTAGCATCACATACCCACCCCTCCCCCCTCCACAGAAATAACAGAACTGCCTGATGATGTTGATGAGCTGTTCAAGATAAGCTATTCTCACACTCTTTCTACTTGAAAGGTTCTCTGATTTTCATTTCTAAATAAGTAGAGCCTTAAAACTTTAAATAGAAGTATGTGCAAAGTTTCTTTATGAAATGAAAGACACCACAGCACTTAAAAACTGTGTGCATGTACATATGTGTGTATGTTTTCCTTTTGAAGTTTCATCTTTCTCCAATATTGCCTAAAAATACCTAAGTGCTTTGAGGTATTTATCTTTTTCCTGTATCCTAGATGTTTTGTAGTAGGAGAGCTGAGCTGTTTTAAGCCAACTCAATAATAAAGGATGAACTTCATATCTGTAACACAACTACAAATAAACAATTTCAATTTTGAAAACATATTTCATGTTATAATATCTTCTGTTTGTTAAATTATATTGTGAGGTTTTGGAAAAATATTATTGCTAGATTCAGATCCTCTCCAGTCTACTGACTCTACATCTTTGGGGAGTGTTCACATTTCTGCATGCCTAAGTAGGATATGTACATCAACTTCTAAAAAAAATATTTCTGATGGAATTATGTGTTATTGATGAGAATCATTGAGGAATTAAATTAGCATGTGTACTTAATGGCCTGTAAAACTCAGTCTTGGATCTCAAGCGTTTGCATAATAGTGTAAAAATTCCAAGACCTACTTGATAAGCATTGCAATAGGACTGCCTAATTTTTAAAAATTAGCTGTAGTGTAGTGCATCTATTTGAACATGGCAGGAAAATTTATAATTTTATCTACATTAAATTAGTTTAAGAATAATTGTACACAGCTATTAACTTTCTTTTAAATCAAAAATTTACACTGCTGATAGTTCCAGATTGTTGAAATTTTAGTTTTTTAAAATCTGTTTGTAAATATCCCAAAGTATGTACACCTTACTGCATGGTTTAAAATTTATCATCATTTGTATCTTCAATTATTTCCATATAGTTTACATTCTGATCTTTTAACAAATTTAATTTGCCATCAAGGATATTTACCTCATATAACATGCTTGAAGAATGATGATACTATTTCTAGTTTCTATCTCAGATATGGTCTGTTAATTAATTTGAGAAACAGTTCATCTTCCCTAAAGTTTAAAATAATTTTTATTAATTCGTCCAACTGAGTTTTTCCCTCTTGTCTAGATCAAAGCCTCAGCAGATTTTTCTATCTGTTGTGGTTATAAAAAGCACCACACATTTGCATATATGCAGCATTTTCACCGTGAGATTAAAGTTGGCTCCTTCTTGCTGGCGACTGGCACTCTACAGTGCTTTAACAAGGATTTACTTATGAATGTCATCGGCCCAAGATCAATCACACCAAGACGTAGCTTCGTTGACATTTCTCTCTGTGTGTTTCCTGCCTTAGCTAAAGATATTTATTACAATATAGAATTTTTTGGGGAGGCTACTCAGTCCTAAATCAAGGGGCAGATCTTCAGTAGGGTGGGATATGAATTTCTTTTGGATATTTTAACTCACAAATTTATTAGCTTAAAATGATATCAATTTATTATTTTATAGTCTGGAACGCAAATGTCCTACAGCAGTTTCTCTGGGTGAGGACAAGGTGGGACCAGGCTTGCCATCGTTCTGGAAACTCTAGGGAAGAATCCTCGTTTTACCTTCCAGAGGCTTCTTGTGTTTGTCAGCTAATGAATGCTTTTCTTTCTTCCAAGCTTGAGGCGTAGCTCCCCTTCCTCCTGACTTCTTCTGATTTTGCCTTTACTTTCCTCTGTCTGACTTTGACAGAAATAGAATTACTCTTGTTCTTCCTAACTGTATGTGCAAAGTTTCTTAAACTGGACTATAAATATAGAGACTGACATGATTTCTTTCTTTTCACTTACCAGAAAGTGACCATTGTGTTGCTTCCCATAGGTCAGAGGGAGAGTGATTTTAGACATTGTAGGTCAGGTGGAATTCATAGAAATTACTGAACATAGCAAAATGTGAGTCATATA
Organism: Petromus typicus; assembly: GCA_004026965.1. Taxonomy (NCBI): domain Eukaryota; kingdom Metazoa; phylum Chordata; class Mammalia; order Rodentia; family Petromuridae; genus Petromus; species Petromus typicus. Next base: position 63,772 of record PVIR01003368.1, on the reverse strand, counting down.
TAAAGGAGAGTGGCTAAGTTCCACTAGAAATGCAAACAGAAAACAAGAAATCTCCACAATTTTGTCATAGGGTATAGTTTGACATCTCCCAATATAGACAGACACAGTATCTACTACAGGTCCTCCTGAAAGACGGTGCTTCACAATAAAGAAATTAATGAAAATGAATAAAGGTTTATAGGAAAGCCCTACAGCTCCAGGTGTTGTTCTGAGGAAAAGTTCATTGTAAGTAAGAATTTTCCTCACTCATTCTGTATATAACTCCTAAATCCTGACCTCAGACCTCAGTAACAGATTAATCTTCTAGCACAAGAGAAATCTTTGCAGCCCTTTTTACCACCTCAAAACAAAATAGAGCCTCAGTTTCAGGCAAAGTAGAACCACTCTGTCACCTGTGTTAATCATCTTTTGATCCTTGCCATGTGAATAGATTCTTGATTTGACATTTGCTATTCTAGTCACAATAGCTCTTGTCTCAGCAATTCAATTTTCAGTGTCTCATGAATTTAATACCCCCTCTATTATCAGAAAATTTGTAATAACTTACACAGCTGAACCTTTTCCAGATTTCCTGTTCATCTTAACCTTTCCACCTTTCCACGTGGGCACAGAAGTTGGCCTTGTGAAAAACCTGGCTTATTCAACAAACTTGCACCGAGCATTACCATGTGCTACAGCTATAGTGTGTCTGAGGCACATGATCTCAGATGAGCAAAGAGCTAACAGCTTCAGCTGGACCGAAACAGAAAAATACAAAGCAATCAGCAAAGACTACAGATAGGATCTGAGGAACTGGCTTAGTCTAAAGCATTGTTATCTGCCTTCTCCTTGAAACACAGAGGTTGTTTTTAATCGCAGTGACACTATCTAACCGTAGCAAACTCCCTTCTCCTTTCTCACATCTGCAATTCTTTTGGTTTCGCAGCTAAGACTGAGAGTTCATTTTGAGAGACAGGACATTTCTCAGCAATGTTCAAGCAAGATTTACCTTCTGTGCATCAAGCACACCCAGATCTTGTGACTTGGTGATCAATGGTCAGTTTCCTCTGTATCACAATACACCCTCTCAGTCAGATGTTACAAAGAGAAGTACAGCACTTAACTTCCAGGAAAAGCTCGGATGTGGAGAGTCAACCGTTTCACAGAGGTCAAATTGTTTTCACAATCCCACAGAATAAGCTCTTCTTCTCCCTCTGTATTTTTTAGTTTGTCTCCTGGTGTGTCACTTTAGCAAGGATCTATTTTAAACACCAAGAAGTACAAATTAAAATGAGAAAAACAGTTTTAGAGTAAATATCTTTAAGTTCAAAGTTATGATAAATTCTTAATAGAGATTGCAGCCATTAGTACCTAATAATTTCTGTTTTATCTCAGTATAAAAAAGAAAATCTAAGTCCATATTGAGTAAATTGATAGTCATTATTTTTTTGAAAAAAAATACGGTAGTTTTAAGATACTTTTCCACAAATATAGCAACCTGAAAGTTCACCATAAATACTATAAATAAGGAAAAGTAATGGATTTCTTCCTTTCTCCCTCCTTTCTTTCCTTTTATTCTCTTCACTCACTTTCATTTTGCTCATCTCTATTTTTTCTTTACCTCCTTATCTTGATCTTTCTCATTTTTTTCTCATAGTCATTGATTTAATGTACTTTTTTCAGTTTTCTACTAAGAACTGCTGTTTATGACTCAGAGTAGGGTTACTGTCATTTAGCATTGTACAACTTTCAAAGACATATCTGAAAAGACCTCCAAAGATGCACAGTGCAACCCTGGACTTTGGGACCAAGCTTCTGCTGAGCTTCATTACTTGTTACTTGCTCTTGTTCACTGGGCTGTGCAGTTTTACTAAAGCTGTGCCTGAGCAGATATGCTCAGATCTCCCCAACGTTGGAATAAATGCTACACACTTTCGCTAGAGCACTGTGCTTACTCATACCATTCCATGCAAAAAGTCAGCTCAGGAATATATTTAAAATAATGAAAAGTGCAGAGCAATATTGCAGCAAGTGGGAAACACCTTTGAATGTTTAAATATAGGCACACAGTGATAGAAGTCATTTTATGTGGAAGTCTGACACGTGCTCAAAGATAATTAAAATTAATATAACATGAATACATTGCTGGCTGCTACTGTGGTAAAATTAGCAATAAATCTGCCTGAATATGCCCATTGATTTTTAATGCATTTCACACTAAGTATAAGAAATTAAAATTTCTGGTCTTTTTTTTTAATATGTAGGTGGACCAACTGCTTTGGATTTCTTGAGTTAGGGATGAGTTGGCTCCAAGGACATAGACCTTTTCGTGATAAATCTAAAAACTTTTTGGCAAACTGGAATGAATTGGTTGCCATGGTTATACCTCTGAATTATGTAATCCCACACACAAGAGAGACTTTTTCATTGTTTTTATTTTATTTTACTTTTAAGTGTGTCCTTGGTGAAGTCTCCCTTGAACAAGTTGCATCAATCCTGGTACACTTCAGGGCTTCCACGTAGCTGTAACTTGTGTCAAGACTGAGCAGTCATGGTCCTGGGCCCTCTGAACATGAGTCCACACCACTGAGTTTCAGCTGGACTCCTCTAGTGAGCAGAGCAATAGCACCGTGAAGATCATTCCTGCTGGGAATAATTGGACCTAATCCTATTGTGCTGCCTGCATGAACTTGCCTAGCACTGACAGCTTAGGGGGAGAGTAAACCCGCACTGTCTGTGTAAACACTGCTCCTCCCTTCCTCTCTGCCTCTTCTCCAATTTATAACCCTAGACATCAAAATGAGTTCTGATTTTTGCAATCTATTCTATAAATAAAGTGAAGATTTGATAGTTTTGATAATGGAAGAATTAGACTAAAAACTTCTAGTGAACAAAGATTATGTCTTGTTCAGCTCTATAACTCCCAGTGTCATAATATATATTCAACTTGTTGTATCACAGAATACTCTTTGTGAAATTTTCTTAAACAAATAATTAAAAGCCTCTGGCTTAGATTTTGCTTTTTTTTTTTTTTTTTTTTTTTTTGAGACAGTGTCTCACTTTGTAGTTCAGGCTATCCCTGAGCTCAGCCTCAATCACACGGCAGTTCTCCTGCTTCTGCTTCCATGTGCTGAGATTACAGGCATGAGGCACCGTGGAATGTGGTTGGTGTGAATCTCCATGTCCATTATTGTTGTATGTAGTTGCCAGGGAGTTGAACCACAGCCCTTGTGCTTGCAAGATAGGTGCTGGAACCACTGAGCTAAATCCCTGGCTGTAGATTTTACTTCTTAAATCAGTATTAGTCAAATATTTATTATCGTGTTCAGTTTGCGATTACCTTCATGGGAAGCACAAACAATTGGGAATATTAAAAGGACATTTGAGAATGTTTTCATTGTGTTGCACTGTCTGATGTATCACTCAAGGCTTGTCTTGATTATTGTTAATTTTTATTTAGCATCAATTTAGAGACACTTTTCATTATTACACCTGTTGTTTTATGACTTGCCACAGACTTACAACTTTGATAATATTATCAGTGTCCCCACCTAACAACTGAGGAAAGGGAAAACAGATGGAAATTCCCAAGACTACTCTCTTAGCCCATTAGCTACTACAATTTGCTATGATAAAATGCCTTAAACTATGGCAGTTAAAAATATATTTCTCCTGATTCTCGAGGCCAGGGAGTCAGTTATCTTGATACCTAGCATACTCAGTATCTGATCACTTGAGTGAAAATGGCAATATTTCTACAAATTTCCATTGATCCAAAGCAATTAGAGCCCGTACGTGTGGAACCACGGAGTGCTCCATAGTGAAGCAAAGTGTCCATTAAGATTTGCAGTGGGAGTCACAGTAGCTTCAAGGACTTCTTGAATTTCTAAGTTCTTTTCTATTCCTGTTTATGAAGACATCATGTAATATTAGGCAAACAAAGGAAAATCTTTGATGAATTGCTTCTAACTCTTTCTCTGCCTCTCTGTCTCTGTGTATCTCTGTCTCTATCTGTCCTCTTTCTTTTATTTTTTCTTCTTTTTGGGAGTCCTAGAGATTGGACTCAGGGTTGTTGCAATATGATATATCTGTAGGACATCTCTCACTCACCTTGTTGAGCCACAGTATGAGTTGTAAACGTCAACATCTGACTTTTAGGATTACTTATCCTAGTGTAGGCTTGTGAGCGATATATTCTAACCAAACCAATTCACATATGATTCTCTCCTAAAGCACAATAAAGTAAGGTGGAAAATATGAGTAAGTTAATATTGTTATTATTATTATATATGGTTAGCTGTTACAGAAAAACAGGAAAGGATGATATTGAAAGAGTCAAGAATTCTCAAAAGTTGTTGACTGCACTTGAACTTTATGGAAAAGTCCATTTCTCATATTAATACCACCTTTCCAGAGCTGATGAGATGATAAAATCCTCACTGGTTTAGCCAGTGATTCATTTGCATTTAAAGGCAGGATTTGAATATCCGTAGTATCCCTTGTTATAAGCAGGATATGAAGGCTGAGGATAAATGCATCATTTAGAAGGACATACTACAATGGGAGGAAAATGCCTACTCAATAGATTAGGGCTTTTCACTGTTTCTGAGGCGAGGAGATGAAGGGTAATGTAACATAGTCAGAAGCTCTGAGAAGATGTGAATTGCTGTAAATTAAAAGGGTCAAGCAGGCTTTTGGTGATAAGATGGATTTCATTTGTATCAGAAGGGTGGATGATACATACCTTTATTGCTGCCTACTCTTTAAAAATTGGGAAAAGGAAAAACTTGACATTAAAACTATACAGTTATTGGCTACAGTTATTGCACAGATTGAATTATTCATTTTTCTCAGACCTTCTCTATTTCAGGAAGAGTTGATATTTTCTAAATAGTATTCTTCTCAGGAGAGCTTTTTTAATGAACTGTGTTGCAAAAGTCTCATACTGTCTCAAATGTAAAGCCAAAAATCATTGTATTTTAAATAAGAACCATTTCAGAGCAGTTTGATTTCATAAGCACCTTCTCATCAGTACCTTTGTAAACTTATTGGTGTTATTGTGTTCAGCGTTCTTTCATTTAATAAGCTCCTTTTCTGACCATTCAGGGACAAAATAGTTTCAAAATAAAGAGCGAGGCAAAGCAAAAGGAAGTGTGTGTGTGTGCATGTGCATTTGGAAGGACACAGAGAGAAGTGTATGTCAAGGAAAAAAGTTACACTCAAACTGTTTAATTAGACTTTTGGGTTATAAGTGCAAGAAGATATGTAAGATGGCTAAATTGGGCAGATGTGAGGAAGGAACTGGGTCAGTACTGAGGAGTCTTGCATCCCGCATGGAAATCTCTTGCTTGGAGCATTTCGGACTTCTATTTTTCTGCTTAAAATCATCTTAAATGATTATATTATATTATATTATATATTATACTATATATATATATTTATATATTGTTCTGTAACAAGACAGTCTTCATTGCTTTCATTTTATAAATATCTTTATTAAAATTAAATTTTTATTGCAAACTAAAATTAAATAAAATTCAAAAAATAGAGCACTCAGAAAAACATGTAGGTTTGACCAAAAGAGCAAATGTATTAGAGACTCGAAGTTAACATTATTTCATGTGAAATATTCAATACGGAATGAAAAAGAGGAAAAGAAAGCTAAGTTTACAAAGCTTCAGGAAAGCAGTTGACATGCTACCAACCTTCTAAAAAATAAGCCTTGAAAATATTCTTCTCATGTGCAGAAGAAATACACATAGTCTGAAGAACCCAGGCTTCAGAGTCTGAAACATTTGTGATTTAATCCCTCTTTTATGATTTCCTAAATAAGTGTAAACCGCTCAGTCACTCAAATTACTAATTTCACTATTTCTAACATCAAAATAACAGTATTTATTTTTAAAGATATCTTAGGCAGAATGTGCATCCTCCACCCAAGTTATATTAACCACAGCTAACTTTTTCTGAAGAATTTGTGACAGAAACATGCTAATATTGAACACACATGAACCAGTTTAACCCTCAGAGCCAATCTTATAGTAACTACTTTCATACTGATTTTGTATATTAGAAAATTGTGGCAAGGAAAATTATCTTCCCCATGGTTATCAAACCAGGAAATAAATAACAGAGCCAGAAGTTCAATCTGAGGTGGTCTGTTTGTATAGAATCTAAACTCCTAGACACTGTATTCTACACAGATAGTAACTAAGTATAGTATGGTTATTGCTGCTACACTTTCTACCATCCTGGGCTATTCCCACTTCTCAGTTTTTTATTGGGCCTTTAAAAATTCTAATATTTGCATTTAATTCTAGATTTATCAACATTTAGTGGCTATTATCAGAGATGTCCTTAAGTCTGGAGTTGTCATGCATAAATATAGATCATCAAATGCTTAAGATTTAAGTTAAGGGCTGGGGATTTAGCTCAGTGGTTTTGGTGCCTGTCTTGCAAGCACAAGGACCCGGGGGTTTGATCCTTGGTAACCACATATAATACTGGACATGGAGACTCATGCCCAACAGCAACCAGTAACACATACCACAGTGCCGGGTGTGGTGGCTCACGCCTGTAATCCCAGCACTCAGGAGGCAGAGGCAGGAGGATTGCTGTGATGTGAGTTGGAGGCTGAGCTCAGGGCCAGCCTGAACTACAAAGCAAGACCCTGTCTTAAAAAAAAAAAAAAAAAAAAAGTTAAAAGCACTTGCATGACACCATATCAATTTTCTTATAAGTTTAGGCAACAAAATGTATATTAATATAATTTATATCTGTAATAAACTATGTAAACACATGCTGGCAATGTGCTTTTACCCAAGTCTGCACTATTTTCTAACTGTTCTTTGTGTGCATTGGGTGGAGCCCTTTGTACCCCTGTCCATCTGGTCCCTCCTTGCCATCCTGATCTGTAAGTGCAGAAGCATGCAGTTCGTGCCCTGCTTTCCATTTCAGTATGGAACCAAGGGACTTCTTCCAGACAGTATGTCTAAGCAGCCTGTTTATTTATCTGGGAAAGATGATGCCAAACAGCCTTCTTCTTCTTCTTCTTCTTCTTCTTGTAGCATTTTATTTGATAGCTTAGGAGACATAACATAAAGCAATTCACTGTCAAAGATTCCAGAAAAAAAATCAATGCACAGTTTACCTCCTTGTCTCCATCTCAGTTTTATTATATATTACAATAGACTTATTTCTCTGAAGAACAATGCTGCATTACTTCCATTACTTTCTATATGTCATGGCTAATATTTCACCTTCTAGGAGAGATATTGGATCCTGTGAGCTTATCTGCTCTTGTCTTGTACTGATTTATGCATTTATTCATAAAAATATTATATAACCTTTTAAAAGAATGGGGTAGGTCTATATGTACTGACACAAAATTATCCTCCCTATGTATATTAAGCTGCAAAAGCATCTTTCAAAACTAAAGATACCGTGATGTGTTTTTTTTTGTTTAAAAGAAAACAAAGTAAACTTATCCAATATATGTATGAGTATCTAGCGATAAGTTATGAATAGAAGAATACCAAAATATTCACAGTAGTTATTTATGAGAGATAAACTTCCTGGGATAAAGGAACAGAGAGACAAGTAGAGTATTCTTTGTTAATCATATACTTTTATATTTCTCATTTCCCCCTCCATATTTCTAGAAAAATTAAATGTTATAACATCCCTGTTACTGTAAGATTCCATTCATACTTAAAGCCAATGATGAATTTGATAGTACTGTAGCCCAACAGTTTGAACAGAAAATGTAAAACAATGATAAAATAATTATGATACAAAGAGAAAGAACAGGATCAGTTTCATTAAGAGAAATTCATGTATATTAAATAGTAGTGGAAAATTAGTCAATATCCATTAGTCTATCTATTAGACAGATAGATATGCAATACGTGAGTGGCAAAGAGATTCTAACAAAGTTGTTAGAGAAATGACCGTCTTCCTGCCTGTAGCCAGTTGCTCAGAACATGGCCTGGTACTTAATAAGTAGAATCTGTAGGAAAGTAATACATAAGGGAGATCTTTTTTTTTCACATGTGAACATGTCTTTGGAAAATCTGTGATTTGAAGGAGAGATGGGTGGGACCTGGGACCGGGAACCAAGTTTCCGTCTAATGACATGTATTTCATTGTTTATAGTACTGGAAAGTTCCTGATCGGATTCAAACCTTGTCATTTTAGCAGTGAAAAGAACCTGAGGGGTAAATGTTTCCTCCAATCACTGAAGTACTTTTAGTAGCAGTATGAAGGAGGAGTGAATTATTCCTCAGCGCCCTTCCTAGAAACAGTTGTCCAGTCAGTAAGAGTCCAGGCAAAGTGAGAAGTCACTCAAAATATGTACGTGCGGGGTGTAATTAAGAAAGTAAACAAGTAGGATTAGATAGGACATATGCCATGTCAGGGAGTTATGAGAAAGCACAGGTTGTTATCTTGGAACCGTTGAAGAAGAGCAAGTGAGTTGCATGTGGAGACCCATGCCTGGTATGAAACACGTGTAAACACTGAATTGTTTCCCCAGTATGAGAAACTGAAGGTGTAAATGAGGTCCAGAATGTATCATAGGTATTGCTACCCAGGAAGAAAATGTTCAAAGGGAAAGGGAAAGGGTGGTAGGGAGAAGTAAAGAATAAAAAGAGGAAATTTTGATAGTAAAAACAAAAAAATGGAAACAAAGCTTTTATGGGAGTGGAGACTGTGAGGAGGGCAGGGCATTGGGAAAATTCAAGATGTGTTGTGTACAGGAACAATTTGGGGGAATGGGAAAAGTGAGAATTAAGTCATGTCATACACTGGTGTGAATTCTCAATGTTGAGTGTGATAAGGATTTGTATATAAAATATACCACTAAAATGCATGAAATATGAAAAAATAATTCTCAATGTTGAATATGATCATTATGTATGTATAAAATTAAATTAACAAAGAAAAAATAACCCAGCATGGACAGTTTAGTGACTGCGTCACTGTCACAAAATAATATAAATTGTTGGTAGATAGACAAACAGACACACAGGTTGATAGAGGTCAGTGTGAAGGCTTTGAGTTCAATCACCATTATGACAACCAAAAACGATAATTTTTTTAAAGCACTAATGAAAGGTTTTCCACTATGATACTTCTCAGGGAAGGGAGTGACTTTTCCTTTTTAAAAAATGCTAAAAAAGGAGAAAATATAATTTCATGCCTAAAAACGTTAAAAAGAACAAATAATTCATGATAATGGGTATTCATTACATTGGAGATTGAATGAAGAGATGATGACAGACAACTAAGGTAAACTAATAGTGACATCAGAGTAGTGCCAGCTTACTAGTGTTAGACTTTGGAGGATCTCCAAAAAAATATGTGTCCCCTGCAAAGAAAGGGCACTAGCACCTTGGGGCCATCGGTCTAGAGCTTGAAGAGGAAGAAGAGAATAGGGAAAGAATGCAAGGGAAGAAAGGGAAAGGGCGAGAGAGAGAGAGAGAGAGAGAGAGAGAGAGAGAGAGGAGAGAGGAAGAGAGTGAATTGCTCTAGAGATTTTTATAGGTTCTAACTAATTTTTCTACTCAGTCAGTGCATGCGGCTAAAGAAACTTGAATCTAGGAGATAAACACCTAAAGAATAAAGAAGATAATTCTAAGCACTGGATTTTTTTTTCTTACAAAGAAAGCTTTTTCTTACCAGTGGACCTGAGGCTCATCATTCAAGACATTGCAGGTAGCGCACACAGAAGGACTTGCTCCCATAAGGTCAAAAATTTAGTTGTAAGTGGACACTCTAAGCAAAGCCTACACACAACATTCCAAAAAGTCTGGTTCTTCCCCAATAATTTCATTTATCCCAGAAAAATAATGAAATACTAGCATGTATTTTAATTTTCCAAGAGGCTCTCTTTTCTGAAATGTTATCATAAATATTACTTTATAAGTTCATGGATAATTTTACAAATGAAAAATCAAATATTTTACAGAGGAAATTAGTTATAAACAAAAACCCAATAGATATATAATCATCTGATTAAGATTGGTGAGTCAGAATACCACTCTAATTTCAAATCTATTATCTGCCTTTATGAATCTTTTTCCATCATATTAATTTGTGAGCTGTTTTCTCTAGTGAGAAGCTGTTCAGGTTGGCTTTTTGAATGTGATCTGCATACGTGGATCCTTTGATTTTGAGGCACTTCCTGACCTCTGAACTCTTCCCTGGAGCTGACATGGAACTTATATTGATGTGATTTTGCTACTTGCTTAGCATGGGTCAGTGAACAGCATCTTGTCAGGAATGTGGAAAAGAAACAAATGTCTTTCTGTACGAAGGATGTGCGGCCTCACAGACTTATTGCATCCCGTCCCTAATAATGTGGAAATCCTGGGACCACTGCTCATTCTACTTCAGCTACCATGATTCGTCTTGACAGGACTTCTGAAATAACCTCTCAGCTTTATGGCACTGGTACTTGCTTCTTAAGTGTTACAACTGAGGCAATATGGTGTCTCAGGGATTTGTGCAGGATGTCCTCAAAATTTTATTCACCGTTATAGAGAAACTGTCCTTAAGACTCTTCTGAATCTATATGATATCTTAAAAGGCATCAAGCTTTAACTCCTATGGTAAATTAGCTAGAATAAATTTATATAAATTTAGATTTAGATGCTTCACTGAGCATTTTAGTAGGGAGAGGCTAAGAAAGTGCACACACCAAGGATACTCTGACTATTATGATAGAAAAAAGAGCCTTGATAAGAGACTCAATGTACACAGTGATACCAAGAATATACTGTGCAAGCTTGGATGAATAGGAAAGACAGAATGACTGTAATTTTCAAATTTGTAATCGATCGCTCATTACTGACAAATGAGAAGCCTAATGTTGAGAGTTGCCAAGTATTAATACCTGGGCTGATATTACCAACCATGAGAGATAGCTGCAGTCCGGTCTTTGCTCCCAGACCTTGCTAAGAGTCCTTTCCAGAGCATTATTTCAGGAGGAAATGCTCACATGATTGGATTAATCCCAGGAGCTATTTGCAGAAGCTCAGGAGGACTAGAAGACGCCTCATTTCCATTCTTCCCTCTCCATTGTTAAGCTCCCCAAAAGGGAAAATGTCAACCACATCAAGGTCTCCTCAGTTCCTCAGCAGAGACCTTCTGGGAGACAGAAGTCCTGGCCAACTTGTCCAGAGGAGGCTATTGTTAATAAAATCAGCAAACTTTGTGTCATTTCTGTTTGTGACTTTCACGGTGGCACAGACATTTTGTTTTTGCTTTCTTTCCAGCACAGCTCAAGAAAATGTGTCTGTGTTTTGTAAGTCTTGTGGATTTGTAAGCATCACTATTGAAGGTCATCCTCTATCTGGGGAGGTCAGCTAAGATATTTCTGAAGATAAAAACCACATGGCCAAAAGATGAGGATAAATGATCTTCCCTCCAAACCTCTATGGTCCATGTCTAATGCTGTGGCATCTGTGAATATTTTTAGCTTTAAAATACAAATATTAATAAAGAAAGCTTGAATACTTCTGAATAGGTGCTAGATACAATGATAAGTATTTGCTGTCACCACTTAAGAAAACCTTAACATAATTTTCTTTTGGTTAAGAAAACAAAAGTTTGGCAAATGTAAGTATTTGGTATGAACAGAAAAATGTTAGATCCTTGAGAAAATCAAGCCTGCTTTTTCTCTGAAAGAAAAAATAGGCAAAGAAACCTATCACAGGGAGGTGGCTTTGTGTTGAATCTCTGTGAAATCCGTCTAGTGGATCAGTTTTCTGTAGATCTTCATTACTTACATCGAGGTTGCTTTCAGCAGAATGTCAAATATATTCCTCTTGAGAATGAAGACATTGCATTATGCAGATATTCCAGCAATTTCTCAAGATAGGTAGAATTTAAATAAAAAATTCATAGTAAAATTAACACATGTATGTAGTGCATAATGTTTATATTCCTTATGAAAAGTTGGTAGAGTTATATGACACATCTTAATCCATCTTTTTCATCCCCTTCATGCAGCTCAAGGACTCTTTTTGCCTACATGAACCTTTTTGGGACTCTTAGCCAAATTTCAGTTCTTTTTCATTCATAGTTAACAGACTTTCACTATAGTAGGAAACCCTTCTTTATGCTTACTTCCTCTAATGATTCATAAAAGTTCTCCCAATGAATTGCTTGTGTTTCTTTTCTGTTCTTGGTGCCTACTTTTTGATTCCTAAGCTCACATAGCCATATGTGTGATTTTCTTTATCCTATACATGAATATTATCCAAAATGAAACACTGCATTCATTATTTCTTCCTATCTCCATCTCCCATTCAAATTATAGGCCCTGTATCATCCAGAAAAGTATTATGTTAGTCCTTTTACATTTAGTGTTTAGCATACTTTTTGGTACCTAGTTTTAATGAGTATTTGGACAAATGAATACTAATAGGAGGATAATCTGTAACATGAAATTATTTGGGTCATTTCAGCGAAACTAAATGTCTACTTCCCAGTAACTCTGCCCATCAATCTGAAACCAGTTGGAAGTTAGCTGAGTGTCACTAACGCTAGACTTGTGTTTCCAAATTTTACATTTAGCTTTCCCATGCCCAGAATATTTTCCTGAGTTCAAGTGAGTTTTCATCCTTATAATCTTAATATAACCAATCTTGAAATATCACTGAATATCTCTCATCACTAAATGAAACAGCCTTGATTAATTACTGTGAGCATTTCAAAATAATCTGTCAGTTAACCTATATTTAACAGAAGCATGTGTAAAATTTGTATGAGGGCATTCAGTAGGAAGAATGTATATTCTTGGAGAACTCTAAAATCAGAATGCGATGCTTAACATTTCAATGAGCACGGTCTAGAATGGGCCTATCTATTTTTGTTAAATCTGTCCCAAACTTTCCTTAACATCTATTATTATAAAATTATTATTAATACCTTGTATTGATAAATTCAGGTCTTATTTATAATTTTACTGTGTTATCATTGAAAAAATAATGATCTCACTTTTAATTCTTTTTACTTTTGCCAGCTTTACACTGGTTTGACAACCTAGTCTGCAAATCCATGTCCTTGCTGAATCCAGCCAGTTTTATCTTTTGTCCCAGTTAATTTTTTTTTGTGCTTGTGATTTCTTGGAATTTTCTCATATGTGAGCCAAATGTGTCATGTCTTTGTGCTTCTGCCCTATGAACCATTGAATTAGAGAATTTTTAATCAATCTCCTGTTCTTCCTCTTTGTCTACCGTGTACAATGTCTATTTTTGGAGTTATAAAGTTAAATATTTTCAGCTTTCCATAGTGAACTCTGACAGTAGTAAACACACTTAGCCAATGTGTATAATACACAGAGGAGATATGTCATGTGCAGTGTTATGATCCCCATTTTCCAAGTAAAACATTAAGGATTAGTGATGTGAAACAACATGGAGTTCATTGTTCAGGGAAAATTAAGATCATTTTTCTTTAAATCCAGAGCTACCCTTTGTTTTGGGCTACTTTTAAAATCACTTGTTCAGAGTTCTGACCCAAGTTTGAATCAGGGAAGTATTTTGTTTTTATTTGTGCACAGTGTAAAATGTTCTAAGAACCTCTTAGTCTATTCTGAGGGGAATAGAGAATCTCTCAGGTTTTAAGCCAGGGGGAATAAAATAATTAGATTCCTTTTAAATGTCAGAAATAGATGTTATATAAGATGTACAGACGCGTCGATAAAAGTAGAAAAAGGATGCTCCTGAAGCAATTTACTGACAATTTCTATAGACGAATACACGAGGGCCTGATCTATAAAACTAGACAGGGAGATAGAGATGAAGGATAAATTAGAAAAACATTTCTAATTCAGTGATTCAGTAATATAAGCCCTTGATCAAATTACTTAGCCATTTTGTGGCATTTCTTCTTCTGTAAAGAGTAGATAATAAAATACGTTTCAAGGTGTTGCCATGAAGTTCAGATAATGATACAGTATTGTAGATGTGTGTAGTGCAGACAGGGTGTCCAAGCTTTTTTCATAAGCACTCTGGTTATATTGAGAATTTATATTGAGGATTTATATTACTTACATTAAGAATCTCATAATAACCTCACCAGTGAAGTACTATTATTATCACAGTTTATGGATCACAAACAGAATGAGAATGAGATAAAATAAAAAAGAGAAGGAGCTGTGTTCATCTGATTATAATAGCAGCATGTATTACATGTTTGCTGTGTAGTAGGTGCTGCATAAATGGTTATTATTAGCCACATAATCACTGGGTCCAAATCTGATTCATCTCCGTAAGGTGGTCATCTGTCCCTTTTGATATATGCTGACCTATTGTTTGGACCCCCGTGGGTCTTGACATGTGGGACAGAATGGGGAAATAAGATCCTGCCTTCCTGATGGATCTTCTCTGCTCCACCCAGGGGGTTGGATGAAGATAGCTGCATGTTGAAAGTACTGCTTGCTCAGTCTGTGCCATGTATCTGATTCTGGGGACTTCCATGTAAGAAGACAAGGCCCTGCAGTCTTTTTTCAGGCCTCTATAAGTTCAGTCAGAATTAGGTGAACAAATTGATTTAATGGGCTTTTTTGAGCCCATTCCCTTTCCACACAGTTGAATTATTTGAACTCTGGACTGTTAGGAGTAACTAGGTACCAACCTTGCTGCTGAAGTACTGTCTTCATAGTAAGCAGTTAATGTGCATTGGATGAATGGAAGAATGAATGGTTGTCTGAGTAAATGGATGAGTGATTGGAGAAGTAAAAGTGGTTTTCATTTTTAAACTATTCATCCTGTACAGGAGGATGATTCCTAAAGGGAAAAATGAAGCACTTCAGAGTTAATTACTGAGAAGCATTTGTCTCGGGTTTATGGTTCTGCAAAAAGATGTAAAGATTTGAAAATGGTCCTTAGGATTTACTTTTAAACAACACTGGGGAGGTAATTTTTGATCATATATAGCTAATCCTCAAAACTAGATCATCTCTTTGAATTTCAGAGTTGTACTAGCAATTTTAAAATTCAGTCTCACTCATCATTTTGTATTGTAAACAATTTCATAAAAGGAATATTAATGTTCAGTGTTAAAAGATCACCCAGTCTTATACCATACCCAATGAATCATGAGACAGTTACTTTATATTTTTCTAACTAATCCCTATGTATGGGCACATATGAATATATATTCTTTTTTATTTTGAGACATGGTCTCGCTTTTGTAGTTCAGTCTGGCCCTGAGCCTAGCCTTGGACTCACAGCAATCCTCCTGCCTCTGCCTCCCAAGAGCTAGGATTATAGACATGAGTGAGCTACCATACCTGGCACTGTTGTATGTAGTTCTGATTGCTGGTGGGCTTGATTCTCCACACCCAGCATTGTTGTATGTGGTTACTGGGGATCAAACCCAGGACCTTGCACTTTCAAGGCAGTGCTAGAATTACTGAGCTAAATCCCCAGCCCTTGAGTGTATATTCTTTTTTTAATGGATAGTAACTTATTTTATTTTTATTTTTTAAATATCTTTATTGCTACGTTATGAATACACATGATAATGACATTCAACATTAAGAGTTTGTACCAGAATATGACATGACTTGATTCTGATGTTTACCCTTTTCCCCCTGCCCTGCACCCACCACCCCCATATACACAATCTTTGTTTTCTTTTTTTAATTACTGCATTTGTTTTCCCCTCCTTATTTACCCTTACACTCTTTCCTTTTAAATATTTTCTACTTAGCAGTATCAACTATACATACTACAACTCATTTACAGCTTCATATTCTCATATCAGAGAAAAGATATGATATTTATACATCTGTGGCCTGTTTATTTCGCTTATGAGGACGTCCTCCAGGTACATCCATTTGTGTGTGAATGACTCAATCTTTTATTTCTTTATTGAAATCTTTATTGGTACATTACATATACACATCATGATTGTACTCCACAATGAGAATTTGTACCAGTATATGACACAACTTAAATCTCATTTTTTCCCATAGCCCTACCCACTCTGCCACCCCCCCAATACATCAACTTTGTTTCCTTTCTTTTTTGTTATAATCTCATTATTTTTTTCCCCTTCACTCTATTTCACTTTGAGGATTTTCTATTTCACAATATATATCATACAGTTCTACATATTCTTAATCTTAAAACTACATGATCACAAATTTTCTTGTTTTGTTTGATTCTGTCTTGTATTTTATAACATTGTACAATAACATACTTATATTAATTCTTGATAACAATTTACCTACTTGACCCAGCTCTATATGGACCCATTTCCTCACCTTTAGCAACATTGTGGCATATTAACATTTCCAGATTATGTTTTCAAAGCATATATTTAAAGACTCATTACATGATATTGTTTATTATTTGGAGATGATCATGAGATGAATGTCATTTTCCCTATTTTTAAGGGTAAAGAAATTAAGGTGATATAAGAACCGGAAAAACCTCATGAGAAGACTTTCGGGGTGTCAGGTAGAAGTTATTCATCTAGACTATTAGTTTCATTATCTGGGACCAACCCTTTGATTCCTCTGAATTTGTTCCAAACCACCTCCTCTACATTACAGGGTTTTAAGGACATCATGTTTATCTGCATAAGAAGATATCCTAACTGCTTCAAACTGACCAAACTGATTAGTGTCCACAGTAATCTACACAGCACAGTGTCAAAGTAAAACACATAGGCTTACCAAAGTGAGCTCAGGTTGCATGTTCCGTGAGTATTACTTACTATCATGTTTGTGACTGGATAGATGATAGTTTGTGCCGGGTCTGTGACTGGGACAGACATGCTCTAAAACTGTTCCTCAGCTTGTGGTCAAGCAGGATGAATTGTCGACAACAATCCCTGGTTTTTTTTTTTCCTAAATCCCCTGTGTATGACTGTTCAGAATCCTGTGGTTCTCTCATCTAAACCGAAAGCTCAGAGGGACATTAGTATTTCTTTTCCCCTGACAGAGTCTGTGTTTATCAGGGAAGAAAAGACTCAGAGAGAGAGAGAGTACAAGGAAGACACGCACCTGTTCATCCATCTTCATCCCCTTCTGCCAGTGCAAGATCACAATTGAAATAACACTCTCCAACGATTCTTTTGAAGTGACCTCAGGCAGTGGTGCTTCCAATTAGATTGATTTTTTTTCCATAACTGGCTCTTGGTAATCACAAAGTGAATTACTGCGATTACTTTCCAGCATTTCACTAAATCAGTTCTCAGTCGTTTGGATGTGATTACAAAGAAAACCGAATTACTGGGGGAACTTGAATGTTTCTCAACTAACTAGTTACAGTAAAATAGCGAAGTCCTTGAGAATGTTACTCTATTTTAATTATTTGTTTTTAAATTCATTATCAGGCTTTCAGGTATTCCTCAAGTTTTCTGTGTGAAGAGAAATTTTGATAAACTACTGTGTGGATGGTATAAACTTAACTTTGAATTAAAATGTGTTTCCATTTTCTGAGCTGTAAGGTACATAATATAAGTTGATTTTTATATATACATATATATATATGTTGTGAATTATTGTGTAAAATTTTCCTGCTTTTTTACATATTTTAAAATTATATTTTTGTGATGTACAGTACTGGCATTCAAGTTGAGTAAATGATAAATATAAATATTATTCCTTGACTGTTTTTATTTCCCTAATTATTTAATATCTCAGTTTAGTATTCCATTTTTAAATGCAGATGATTGCAGTCAGAACTATAATTATATATAATCATTTAATAATTAAATACAATAATAAGTGTTAAGCACTTAGGGTACTGCATAATACATAGCATTCAAAAGTTTTAGATATTTTATTATGACTATTAATGTTATTATTACAATGTGAAAATTTCCTAGCTCCATAGCAGCAAATAAAATTTACCTCTTTTAGAGAGTAATAATCTGGCAGTGGAACATATCTAACTATACAGTTCAAAAGACACAGCATTAGTACAGGACTGCTACATATTAACTGTATATAAACTAGGATAAACACCTGTAGAACTCTGAAACTTAAGCTTTATGTAAAAATGGAGGTACACAATTTGTGTGAGAGTTGATGTGTCAGTGATTTCGTATATTCAAATTGGCCTGCCTTATTTAATAGTTTTTGATCCTCAAATCACATTCTTATTGATTTCCTCATTTTATTCACTCAGTTCCCTGGTGGAAGTGACTGAAAGAAAAAAAAAATACTACTTCAATTTTATAACTGCAGATCTCAGACAGAAGTTAAATATCTAAAATTTGGTGGAGCAGAACTAGACTTTTGCTTTTCCTAGGTCAAATAGAGGAGCTCATTTATTCAGTGGCTTTTTAGTTACTTGAAAGGGTCAATCTCCCAAATACAAGTTCAGTCTGCAATAGAATAACCTCTTTCTGCAGTAAGTAGGAATCCGTTTTGTTAAAATGGATAGAGAGGAGAATGTTAATAATAAAATGGTGTCATTTCCCTCCACATAACAACTAAGAAAGCTGTATCGCTACTGAATTTGGGGTCCAATAATATTGACAAGTTATTTAGCAATCTGCTTGGAATAAATTCTCCCATAAACAAAATATATGTAAAGGTCTATCCTGTGTCACACATAATACAAGGAATGAGGCAAAATTAATGATAGTTCTCGTCGTCGTGAAATATTCTTGTGTGAGAGAAGGAGGACAGTTTTAAAAGTCTGTGTGAGAAACAGTTTGTTTCCAAGATGAATAAGTGCTGCAAAGAAAATTTAAACAGCGACTGGGAATTTAGCTCAGGGGTTGTGGCACCTGTCTTGCAAGTGCAAGGGTCCGGTTACGATCCCTGGTTAACCACATACAACAATACCGTGGAGACTCACACCCACCAGTAGTCAGTACTACACACTACAGTGCCGGGCGTGGTGGCTCATGCCTGTCGTTGCAGCACCAGGGAGGCAGAGGCAGGAGGACTGCTGTGAGTTTGAGGATGAGCTCAGGGCCAGCCTGAACTGCAAAAGAGAGAATGGAATTTTAAAAAAATAATAAAATAAATAAAATAAAATAAACTAGGAGAAGGAATACTAGAAGGTTTCATATTTTAACTTGAAGATAGAGATCTTACAGAGAGAATGAATAAATTTCAGTAAAGTGGAAAATGGGTAATCAAAAGACTCTTCTGGATTGTGGAAGAACCTTTCAGCGAGCTGGAGGAGCAGAAGCAAAGCAAGGCGACAGAGTCAAATAGCCTTGACTTATTGAGCCAGAGCCAGAAGACCAGTGTTGTTCAGGCAGAGGAAGGCGGTGGGGTTGGAGTGCTAATGTGGAACAAGATTGTACATGACTGCATCGATCTTTTTACTGACTTTAACTTTTATTAGAGTAAGGAAGGAGCTACTTTAAGATTTGAACAGATCTAGTTTCCATCTGAATGGGACTACTCTATTTGCTATTTGAGACTAGACAGAAGGAAGCAATATAGTAGTACATCAAGACTCCAGAACAATAAAATTTAAGGTAACATACTAATTTGGAGCAAAATGTTCAACATAGAGAAAGAAAAAAGTGTTCATGTTTTAGATATGTTAGAAGTAATGAGGTTTTCTAATATGCTTGATAGGAGAAAGAAAGAAAAAATAGAATCAAGGTGACTGTTTTTGAAAGAGAAAATGAGAGAAGTTGCTATTGTCCAGGAAGAACTGGCAGGAAGCACAAATCTGTGGTGTCAGGGAACTCAGTTTCCAACATCTTAAGTGTAAATTGTTTCTTAGACCACTAAGCAAGTACATCAAGAAGTAGAGGGATTTGACACTTACTGTAGAGTCTAATCTTAGACCTTAATTTCCCCACTTTGAGTATGGTATTTAAAGCTATAATCTACCAAGCATTAGATCTTGAAAGGAAATAGTATAATATAAACAATAAGGCATTCCAGATTTGAGCCACTCTACTTTTTAATGTTACAGCAGAGGAAGAGAAAAAATCAGAAGTGACTAAAAATGTGTGACCAATTGCAGTAGTAAGCACTGAGTTTTGGACATTGAAAAAAATCTTTTTATTGGATAATTTTTCAATGGTGTAGTGTATACTATATCAGTATTAGGTACATGACTGATTTAGCCCATATTTGCTTCATTTAATTTATATTGGTGCTAAATATCTCATTTGCTTTAGGAGAAGGTAAGAAGCAAATGAATATTATGTTTGATTGTCTATTGTCTGTCTCTACAGGACAAATGATTAAAGAGGAAGTCAGACAATTCAGACACACATTGTTAAAATGTTTTTCTTGACTACAAAGCACAAAGATAAAGAGAACTAGCAACTGCTGATGAGAGTCATGATACATGAACATCCAGTTTATGGGAATGTAGATAAGATGGTTATTAATTCCGATTCTCACTTTTAGGGCAGAAAAGATAACAATTGAGCTGGGTATTAAAGAACGATTATGAAATGGGTGGGTTGGGATGGAGTATAAAAACAGTAATGATATTTCAGGTCAGAAAGATTGCAGGGAATATGTATGAATGCAGGAAAACCAGGGCATGTTTAAGAGTGAGAAGAAATTCATTTGGCAAAAATAGAGGGTCTGAAGAAGGTGGGAGAAAAGAACAGAAGTTATATCTTTTTTTCCCCCCTCTGAAAAATATCCTACTCAATTTTCCAGTACATGATAGAATGAGATAGTTTTCCAGAACAAAACCATCATTGTAAAAAAAAAAGCCTTTTTGTATTCTGGAAAATACCTCAAGTATGACATTGCAAGATGAATATAGATGTGGAGATATATAGGAGTATAAATTGTTCCCTTTATGTTACTCCATTATATATGTTTTAATTTCAAATAACTTGACGGGATCTGTTTTCTAACTTCTTTAAATGTAATATCATGTGTTATCTTTCTCCTAGAAATGCTTCACTTTACCGCAAGACTGCAAGATCATCCAGTGAAAGTGTGGTCTGACCAGCCAGATCATCACCCGATCCAGTGAATTCATGTGAGTCGAATAATAATAACTTTCTTTTAAAAAGTAGAAGGAAAAATCCTCTCATATGAATGAGGCTGAAGTGCATCAAAGTGGCTGTGTTTGTGAATCCATGTGGTCCACTGCTGGGTGCGGGATCTGGTCCGAGCTGTAGCCTGGGTGTGTGAACCTGGTGTATACTCGTCACAGGGTTCCGTCGAGTATCTGTGGATGGAATTGGTGGTTTTGCTTGGAATCTGTATTTCTGGTAACAACTTTTTTTCTCATAAGCTTTGCAAGCCAGCTTTTTGACTGAAGGGCTGTGGATGGATTCCTGCTTCTTCTGCTGTGTGACTTGTACTGAACCCATTCTTTGTTTTTTTTCTCTCATTGTTTCTGTATCAACCTCTGCATTAGATGCTGCACTATAGGTTGATTTGCCCCATTAATCCAGTCAGTAAGGTTCTCTATGAAATCTGTCCTCTCCTATTTATTTCCTACTTATGAGGTTATTATTTATCTGTGCAGTTAATTGATGACTTCGTATAACTTTCACTAGATCGGATATTGTGGGAGGCAAGGAGCTGTGCACTTCGTCTTTGGCATCCCAGATACATCACCGTGCTGGCTCGTGCCCCCTGGGCCGAGCAGGACTTTACACTTTATGTGCTCTCTTGGCTTCTGACTTTTCCCCCAGCGTGTCTTCGTTTCAGATAAACTACTTCCCTAGCTTAGAGATATATGAGGTTCTCTGATATGCACACCACCGAATTTCTTCTTCTTCAGACTTACTTATCAGCTATGAGTTGTTTATTAAAAAATCTTTTACATTTGAAATTAATCCAAAGACTTTACATTTTATCAACTTTATTAATTATTTCTTATTTGTAATTTTTCATTTTTCTTTCTATATAATCAGACACACACACTCACACACATCTTTATCTTTGAAACTTTCAAATAACTAAAATCAAAACAAAACAACCTGTCCTCAATTAATTGTCCTCTTGACTTTTTGCCCCAAATACATTCTCTGGAACTCTTTACTATTTATTTAAATACTTTCAGATATTATTTGTTAATACATAGCAAGTTCCATAAGTAAGGACCAACTTCTCATGTTGCTGTGTGGTATGTTTCCAGTAATGTGATGTGTAAAATGATAGGGTCTCAATAATTACATGAATTTATCTTAGTTCTCCTTAATTCATACATGATTGTTAACGTTTTATTTTAAGCACTATTTAAATTATTCACTGAAATAACTATCCATTATAGCTCCCTTTTCTATCATTCAAAGTATGATAATGTTTAAATTTCTGTCTTATATCCCATATCATAGTCTGTCTTAATCACTCAGCCTCTTGAGGTTAGGACAATTAATCTGATTATTTCCTTATTCTCTGTAGCTTTGAGCTAACGGCTTACTTTTCAATATGCACTAATGAGTTTAATTAATATCTTTAGATTTTGAAGGATCCTCTGACATTGTTCTGACCACATCAATGTTGCCTGTCATAAAACATTTTTCCTGAAATGAAAAGGTGCAAATGTAGTAGATTATCCTAACAGAAATCATTTTGAATTCATTAAAAATTAAACTTAAAAGCTCTTCTAAACTGAGTGAATTATGTATGGCAGTAATATATTTTGTACTTACTCATGAACCATTTACTTAAATAATTAGGAACAGCAATATATATATATATATATATATATATATATATATATATATATGTTGTACACACACTTAGACACATTTACACTCATATAATTCTGTTATAATGTAAGGTTAGCATGTTAAAGTTCATCTCTCTCTCAACATACATGTCTATATATATGTGTGTGTATATATATATATATATATATATATATATATATATGGCTTTATAGACATATATACAGAGTCCACATATGTATGCATTAGGAAAAGCAATACTTGTATAAATATTTTAATACTAAATTTATTGAGGCATCATTTATTTCAAGTTACCTTTGGCCTCTGTAATTACAAGGGGTGCCCGAAGTAGCATCTGTTATCTTCCAGATATTTATTTGTATTGGGAACTGCTAACGTGTGTATGCATTTTGAGGGACAGTCTCTGTATATCTCAATCACTGCCCTGTAATAAACACCACATATTTACACATGACATATGCATGTAAACAAAGTGTGGCCACCTACACAGTGACAACATGTAATCCACGTTATGCCAAAGACTTTCCTGATTATAAGACATAAAAAGAAGTGTACACATAGCTCTGAAATACTTAATAGTAACTACTTGATAAATGTATAGACACCAATTAATTTATTTTAAGGGATATCAAATTTTTCCAGTCCTTTAAATTCTCTGTAAACGTACACAATTCAAGAAGGGAAACCTCAGTGCAACTCTTTCAGGAGTTTTGAATAGAATTCTCCACCTTCACTTTTCTTTTGTCTTCCTTTTGTGGCTATTGTAAAATATGCTTTCGGGTTTTGCTTTGATTCTCTTACCCTAAGTCTTATGGACCACTTGCCTGAGCGGAATGTATTTGCCCTACGTTTGTTGATAAGATTCCACTGGCAACTCTTCCAGGTAATTACTAAAGGTTCATGCCTGAAGACCCGTGGCCTGACGTCTTCTCGTCCTGTGCTTTACTCAGTCAGCCCTTTGAGAGAACCTCCCGTTAGAGGGAGGAAATGAGACAAGTTCAAACAGATAGTTTTGTGTCTTCTGAGCCAATAGTTTATTTTTAATTAGCTTTCTGCTTCCTATCACTGTGTCTTTGTATAAAGAAAAAAAAATTAAGTATAGTGGATTTCATGTGGTTTTTTTTTTTCCCCCAAAGTGAAAGTCTTAAATGCAGTCCATTTCAGGCATAATATTCCAATTCATTTTCTTGTATGATATTCATTCATAGAGAGCACTGTTTCTCACAGAGACATTTGCAATATCTAAATACACAGTCACAGGATATGTCTGACACTCTGATATGTTGCCAGAATATATTGCTGGATGTTTCATCTTTCTACAAACACCATATAATGCAGTTACACAAACGTAGGTGGTCTACACTCATGTACACCTAACCTAAATGGTGTAGTAGCTTTATTTTTATTTTTACTTTTCAAATACTTTATTTGCCTAGGCCTAATGCAGAACAGGATGGACTGTTGCACTCCCGTCTTCCAGATCTTGTCTCATTGTATGGTCAGGAGCTGAACAGCATGGAACTCTCATCTCTTGTGAGAGCCCCTCCTAGGAAACCTTCCTGACGATGTTTTATTCTTAAACACTTTTTCTGTGTAAATACAAGGAGTAAATGCAAAAACACAAATGACACAGGGACATAGTAATTCATCGTTATTATCAAGGACTATGCCCTGCACATAATTGTAAGTGTTATGATTTTATACAACTAGCAACACAGCAGTATAAATAGCCCACTTGCAAAGACCTATTTCTTGAATTAAATTAAGTATGCCGAATATTTACTATCAGAACTCTGGTGGTTTAGTGTCTGTTTTCAAATTGTTTTAATTAGCTTCATATCGATTAAAACTTTGGAAACTATGGCTAGTAGTGGTAAATATCCATTTAAATGTAAATATTTACAATAAGATATATAAATTGTCTGTCACTACAGAAAGAAATCTTGGGAAAACGAGAAAACAATATTGCATTGGCACTGCCTGTTGTTTTCTTCTGTACTTTTAATTGGGTGAATGAAGTCCTCCAGGCATTCATTTTTTATTAGAAAGTGCTATCATTTCTGTCAATTTTTTTCCTTTTTAGTATAAATAAACAGGATTGAATTGCCGTTACATCTAGGAGAGTGTGCAATCCGAATTGTCACCCATGTAATTTATCTTCTTAGAAAGTGTTATAATGTAATAGGGTTATGGCTTGTACCTTGATTCCCTCCCAAGCCTCAGATGGTCACAGGTGAGACCTGTTGGAGGTGACTGGATCTAGTTGCTGGGTGATGCTGGGATCAAGTATGTAATGTTAGGGTTGATTTGTGGCTACAATTAAGGCTGCCGACCTGGGATGTCAGTGCTCCCTGATTTAAGGGAGAGGGGCCTGGATGGGAAGTTTGGGACAGAAAGGGTTGCAGCCTTTCACTTGTAACTCACTGCTTTCTGCCTTTGCCACCTGTGGGCTATTTCTCCTCTACGCTCTAGCCTGCTATGATCTGAGACCACCACAGACTACAAGCCAAGTCAGCTTTTCCTCTTTTTACTTTGGGCATGGTGTATTTTCTCTCAGCAATGAGAAAAGCAACTAAAACAATAGGCTGATATTTCTAGTAGTTGAGGTTTTTTAGATTTTGATAAAATTTTAGGTAAAGAACAGATGAATTTGGCGTGAGTGGGTGTCTTTGTTCCAGAGGAAAGCTGGCTGCATTGGAATCATGTTCATTTAATAAGTCAAAGAGTCATTTTAGTGATTTGCTGATTTCTTGATTTTTAAACTGGCAATATCTACAATCAGTAGGATTAGATCTCTTCACTGGAAAGAACTCAGAGGAGAAGATTGTTTTGTTTTAGTTGCACAAATAGCCCTCTTAACATTATGTTAGAATAAGTACTTCTTGATCTTAAAATTAACACCACAGAATATTATATGATCACACACAGTATTTCCACAGTGTTTTAGTCTTATAAATTTAGCTTCAGCTTTGACATAGCTGTTACAGAGATCTTGAGAAACAGAAAAAAAAATATGCAAACGCTATCAAGAACAATATAATTTCACTGCATTTACCTCAATCATTTTATATTGTTTTGGTATTAATACATGAACAACATTTGCCCACATTTTTCCAAATTCCTTAAAGCTTCAAAATAATTCATTCTAAATATGTTTAAGATAATGGCATGCTGCACAGTATATATTCTATAATTGTTAGCTATTGTTACTTAATAAAGTAGATATTCAGTGTAATTCTCATATATAAACTGCTTCCAATTCAAAGCACATATTTCCATATTGTGAATTACAACTTCTATCAGTGCTAAGATATGTATCCTTTCTCAGTATTTTCTAATTCTATCATTGAGGTACGTCTCTTAATAGTACTAAATAATTTTAGTTTCAGCATATTCTTTCATGTTCTATATGAAAAAGAAGAGTACATGACATCGTGTTATTTTACTTTCTGAGATTAGATTACCAAACATGGAGATTGTCCTTGTTAGTGTCTGTCTGTGTGTGTGTGTGTGTGTGTGTGTGTGTGTGTGTGTGTGTGTGTCTGTGTGTGTATGTATGTATGTCTGTGTGCGTGTGTGTGCGCATGCCTTAGATTAGAAAGGAAAGTTATACCTTATCCCCTACGTGCCATCTGGAAATCCTTTCTCTTTTTAAGTCTGACTACTGCTATGCAACATTAGTAAATTTGGGTAGTGATATAAGTTTAACACTTGAAAAATTTTACTGCATTTTAATTTTTCAGTAGTGATGTCAGTCATATATGTTGAAAGTTCCTTTACCAAAAAATAATGTTTATGTTGACTCCTTAAGAAAAAAGTGTTACAAATAAATGAAAGGATTTTGCTCCCTTCTGAAATTAAGATCTTGTTTATAAAAGTGAATACATGTTGATTTGATGTACAAATTTTTCCTTCCAATAATTCAGCAGTAACAAAATTTTGTGAAGAACACTGAAGTGAGCTATAATATGTCAAAGGGGTGTCCTAAATACTTCCCCCTTGCAGGCAAAAACAACATTTAGCTGTAATAATAGAAATTACATTTTAATCAATATGGCACTTGCTATTAATCCATTTGTGAGAGCTGGAGAGGTTTTAATTACATGTTAGGAAAGCCATCCATCGAAAGGATAATTTCAAAGAGAAATGGCTGAAACCTTTTAATTTCTAACTTATCATGAACAGAACTCACATTTTTTTCTTCTAGATGCACTTAGCCCTTCTTTTTTATACCAGTTCTCATCATAGGAGCTTAAAGTATTTTTATAGTTTTTATTCTTAAAACAAATTTGATGAACAACAGATAAATACACATTTCTCACTGCAGTAAGGTAGATAATTTGATGATATCATGCCTCCTGTGTTACAATGGTAGGTTAGATTTAACAGTTATGTAAATCTTATTTGATTGTTTGATTTTATGTTATATAGTGACACATTCATTTTAGTAATATCAGAAAAATATATGCAATCATCTTACGGATCTAAACACCAAGGACAATCTTCTGTGAAGCGCAACTGTTGTTTAACACTTGTGCTTACAGATTTGGACTCTTTTTATTACATGAAGGTGTCTCTCTTTTTCATTCAACAGTTTATTGTAAATATATTTTATTTTAGTGAGAATATGTACGTGTTGCATTTCAAATTTTCCCAGTAGACTTCTGCTGTGATGTATGTATGCAAAAGTGTAGTATTAAAAATATAACCCTGCAAATTTTTATTGTTAGAGACAGTTCCAGAAACCTGTTTGTCACTGTGGGTATCCTCCACTATCTTAGTAAAATCAAATAGCCACAAGAAAATGTTAAGCAGTACCAAATTTGCAGAGTTTTATGGAGAAATGTGAGATGGTGCACCACTATTTTAAATATTTACAAATCTGCTAGATTTCTCTTCAGTTATTGATTTCCTTCATCTCTGGTGAACATTCCTGTTGTTCATGCATGAAGTGTTTTCTTTTCCTTTTGTTATTTGTCAGCTTCTGTTCCTGGCTGGGGTCTGATCAGTTGGCACATGTTCAGGAGAGAGACTGTGATGTATGATACAGACATCACATGGGTGAGGGAAGCAAGGGATTCTGCCTCCTGAGTGCTGCTGTCTGTCTGGAGGCTTGTGATGAATTTGGCATTTATACTGAATGCCAAAGCAAACACACAATTTATTGAAGCTCAGTTCTGTCTAGTTCTTGGCATTTGTGTTGATTAAAGAATGAACAACTTAGGCTTTGACTTTTTAAAAAAAGCACCTGTTAGCAGGTTATATCAACACTGTTAACAGTAAACTTCAGAATCTTTCTACATTTAAATAAGTGCTGTCTGGGAAGCATGGAAAGTATTGTTGATCATGTAAAGTTTTAGGTAGAATATCAAGAAATCACTCCTATTATGTTTCTGCTAACAGATTTTCATTTTTGTTTCACAATCAGTTTTACCCATCTTTGCCTCTAAAGATGCCAGGCATAAAGCAGACGCTCAGTAAATACAAAATTATCTCCAGTTTAGAAATAAGAAAGCCAATGATAGCCCTGATTGATAATTTTTAGTGCAGTTAGACAGGCGGGAGTGACAGTCTCATCACTCAATATAAGC
Organism: Petromus typicus; assembly: GCA_004026965.1. Taxonomy (NCBI): domain Eukaryota; kingdom Metazoa; phylum Chordata; class Mammalia; order Rodentia; family Petromuridae; genus Petromus; species Petromus typicus. The sequence goes on along the minus strand of PVIR01003368.1, from coordinate 35,588 downwards.
CTGTGTCTCCCAAACTTAAGCTCTAAATATCTCTTGGAACCTCTTGTGCTGTGTCCTGGGTTGATGTCCTTTTTTAAAATTATTTTATTTTATTTTATTTTTTTACGTTTCCTCTGGGGAGATAATTTAGACTGCAAGGTGGGACAGACCACCTTGGCATCTCAGTGTATAAAGATAGTGCAACCTCCTTTTCCTGAATGTCTACAACAGTTGCAGCTGAGTTGGAGATTCTTCTCTTGCTGTACCATCTCCAGGAACCTGCTGAGGGAGCAACACTCAGAACCACCCATTAGGACCAAGGCAAAGTCATCTAGAAACAGAGCCTGAATGACCGTTCTGCGGCACGTTCAGATCCCGCGGGAAGTCACATGTGACCCCGCTGTTCACACCGCTAAGACTGTATGGCCGGCTGCATGCTTGCCATACGTCGAGTTTGCATCCATCTGAGGGAGTTATTATTAATCCTTTTCCCATCCTAGCCTTACCTCCCTTTGTCTCTAGATCTCCTTTCCCCATTTTCATTTTACTATTGGTATTATAACGTTAGTTGACATTCACATCACATGATATTTGCATTTATCATGGGTATTTGGTGCACACGCGTGGCACGCCTAGTCTTTTACTTCCCTGTTCAGAGCAAGTTATGAATTAAACTTCACAAGGGCCTGGGAATGAGAAAGTGAAAACCATGGAGCCACTGAATCACCATAAGGGATCTTGCAAGTGTTAGAGGTTAGCGAGAGAATCAGAGGAGGCGTCCAAGTGATGCGCGAGAGAGCAAAATGAAACCCTCATGGATGGCACGTTCTGCTGGTCTCTGCATGACCCCAGTCACTCACCTCCATGCATAAAACACTCAACTGCTGGGCCAGGGAGTTAGCTCAGTGGTTCCAGCACCTATCTTGCAAGCGCAAGGACCCGGGTTCGATCCCTGGTAACCACATACCATACTGGGCGTGGAGACTCATGCCCAGCAGCAACCAGTACCACATACCACAGTGCCAGGCGTGGTGGCTCACGCCTGTAATCCCAGCACTCGGGAGGCAGAGGCAGGAGGATTGCTGTGATGTGAGTTTGAGGCTGAGCTCAGGGCCAGCCTGAACCACAAAAGTGAGACCCTGTCTCAAAAAACCTAAAACAAAAACAAAAACAACAACAACAACAAAAACCCCACTCAACTGCTTCTTGAGAAGAGACAATACTGACAGCCAGTTTCTCTGTCCTAGTATCAGTCTTTCTCCTGAGGTCTTAGATGATCAAGTCTTTTCATGAGATCTGATCCTTTTTTTTTTTTTTTTTTTAACTTTGTGAGATCTAATCTTGACTCTTCGGGGTGCAGACCTGGGAATCGTAGGACTAACCTCCTCACAGACTATAATAGTGACCACAGGTTGACAAAAATAAAGATTTTCTAGGAATTAGAAGTGTTTCTTGATTAGCTGTTCTTCTACCTTAATGATTTGTTGCTAGTTGGAAGGGAACCAAGAAGTAACAGAGATAGGATCAGGCAAAGGGGAAAGATAAGTAAAAAAGAATTCAGATGTGTTATGCATATGTACCATATACCCAAGAGGAGTGCAGTCATCAGGTACTGCAAAAATGTACTAATAAAAATTTAAAAATTAAAAAGTTTAAACAAATTCAACTGATAGTTTTTAGCTTTGGGAAATCATTGTTTTTCTTCCTTAAACTAAATTAATTTAACTGCTACATAAAATATAAAAATTGCACATATTGATATGATAAGTTAAAACATATACAGAGTGGAATGTTAAAATGTGACATATAAAATGTATCTATATCTTCAAATATCTGTACATATAGTCAGACTATCAAAATTATTTTTTCAGGCATTTTGAAATATCTAATATATTATCTGTTGTTGTAGACAACTCACCAGATCTTGCTCTTACCAGAAAGTATGCACTGATCAAGCATTCTCCATCTCCACTGTGCCCTACTGCCGTTCTTAGTTTCTGGTACCTGTCATTCTGCAATTCTGTTCTTAGCTTCTCCAGCCCCCATCCCTGTCTCAATTTCTTTTCTTTTCTTTTCTTTTCTTTTTTTTTTTTTTTTTAGGATTTTTTGAGTTAGAGTCTCACTTTATAGTTCAGGCTGGTCCTGAGCTCAGCCTCCAACTCACATCACAGCAATCCTCCTGCCTCTGCCTCCCAAGTGCTGGGATTACAGGCGTGAGCCACCACACCCAGCACTGTGGTATGTGGTACTGATTGCTGCTGGGTGTGAGTCTCCACGCCCAGTATGGTATGTAATTACCGAGGATTGAACCCAGGCCCTTGTGCTTGCAAAGACAGGCGCCAGAACCACTGAGCTAACCCCCCCCACCCCTGTCTCAATTTATATAGAAGTGAGAACAAATGACACTTATCTTTCCATGTCTGAGTTATCTCTCCTGATGTAGTGGTTTTTGATTCTATCTTCAGTGTCACAAATAACAAGACTTTCGTCTGTTGTTTAAGGCTGAATTCTGTTGGATTGTATATAGACACATTTTCTTTGTCCTTATCAGTTGATGGAAATTTAGGTAGTTTCCACTTGTTGGCTTTTGTAAAAAATGCTGCAATGCACATGATGGTGCTAATGTTACTGGACATATTGTTTACACACCCTCCAACAATATAGAAAGACTGCCTTTTTTTCCTGTTCTCTCTAGCTGCGAGCTGCAATGTTGAGAAAGGCATCCTTGTGGGTGAGGGGAGATCTTATTTTAGGATTTGCATCTCTTGATGAAAAATAAGGAGGGAATTTTTTTGGATTCATCGATCATTTGTATGTCATCTTTCAAGAAATGTCTACATTCTCTGAGTTTTTGTTTTATATCAGTTGCTTTGATACTTCATTTTGTTCTGTTTGGCTATGGAAACTTTGAGCTCCTTATAAATTCTAGCCACTTCTTTTTCATCCTCCTTCTTGGGGACTTTCATGCACAGTTTGAAGGAAAATGATTTACTGGGAGTCTGAGAAGCTCCTACCACAAGCTTTTGCCTTGATTTTATAAAAATTCAGGTATTCAAGTCTTTTTCCTTAAAAGCTCAATTTAATTTCGGGTCTGCTCCACCCTCATCATTGCTGTGACTTTTTACCCATGTTGAGGCGTGTTTCTTAGCATTTGCTACATCTCTTTTGTTCTGTTACTTCTCTTTCTGAACTGAAATTCAGATTTCTAGGGTCTGTTTACTGTAGAACCACAGTCATCATGTCATTATTTCCTGATCAGAGTGTTCAAATGAAGCAAGTCACTAGGCAGCTGGATTCCTCTGAACTGACACTAATCCCTCCAGAGCTCTGAACAGGGTCTGATGATCAGATTTTTGTCTGGATCCTTAGCACAAGATTGTGTCATAAGGAACTTAGCCACTAACCAAATTATTATATGTCAGGCTGCAATTCCCTGAAATCATGGAATGTCTTCATTCATTTTAATGATTAATTCTAAGCTGGCTAATTATTTTCTAAACTTGTTTATCGTTTTCCAGACCATATAGCTAAATACAAACTAGAGAACAAGCATTCAATAGTTTAATTTCCCCTAAAAGATAAAAGTCCTTTGGTTCCATGTATCTGACAGTGTATGATATACCACTTTCACCAAATGTTTCCACATAACAGAAGACACATTAACATTTTTCTTGTATCTAATATTATTCTCACTCGTAATGTCTGTTCAGCCATGATCATTTATTCTTGTGTTTGCTATGACAGATTCTTTATTTAGGTATCAATTTCTTAATGAATCCAAATAGACTCATTTAAGAAGAAATAACTCCAGCATATTAGTGACTTGAAAATAATTGAGTATATGTGACTGACATTATATAGCCCCTTTGGATGAACTGTGCTCATTGTCACTTCATCTAGGACTCTGGGGATGTTAGAGATTTCATCTCTCTCCTGTCATGGTTGCTGAGGAAGATAAAGAGAAATGTGGAAAATCACACCATGTTAAAGTCTTTACTCAGAGGTGACAAGGGTGACTTTTGCTCACACATTATTGGGCAAAGCAATATCCACTGCCACATTTAACTTCCAAGTGTTTGGGAAGTGCTGTCCTACCAGAACCCTGGAAGGGTAACTGGAATTTCTGAGTGAGCAGTAGCAGGGACTACCGGGTCTGCATAGCCTGAGTGCTTTGTTGCTGAGAAGAATGATGTATGGGAAAGAGGACAGCATCATTTTACTCTTGCAACTCAAGACATAGAAATAAGTAAATACATCACAAACATTTTTAGCGTGGCTACATGTAACAATGCTTTCAAAATATGGGAACTTAGAGGCACCTAAGATTTTGAAGGTGTAGAATTCACTTCACCTATCCTGACTAGCAGAACTTCTAATATACTGCTGCTTCTTATTGCTTTACAGGATGTATTTTGCTTTTGCTCTTGGATACTTTGTCTCCTTTTGCCCTGCAAGTCATGAGTGATGGCTGACCTTCTAAAATAGAGTATACATTTATTAACAATGGATATTTTAAATGAGCACAGAAGCCAAGTGGAAACAGGGCTACAGTATTGGAGTGCTTTTGATAATGAGTCACATTCTTTATCAGATGCATATTTAAATTGATCTTGACAAGAAAATTGATGCGCTGCCAAGAACAATCTTATTATTATAACAGTAAAGAATCATAAAGTTCAGGGTTTTCATTAGTCAATAGCAACTTTCTTCCTTCTTGTAAATATCTCCAGATGAATTGTAAACATTGACAGCACAATTCTGCAAAGGTAATACCTGTGGTTAAATAACTGATTCAGTGTTAGAACAAAAGAGAGGAAATGTCAAATGCTTTTTCTGAGAAGAAAAACATATTCTTTTTAAACAATGAAATATATTTTCAGGAAAAGGGTACTTTACCTGTGCTCTAAAAATATAGAATATTGTACAGAATGCTGTGATATATAAGAAAAAAAGGAAATGGAAAGGGAAAAATAAAATGAAGAGACAAAAATCAATACATTGTTATTATTGTTTTTAAATGGGGAATTACATATCTACCTTTTCCCTTCAGTCAAAAATACTTTATAATATACAAAACAGATTTAGATAACCCTAATAGCTAAGACTATTCCAAAACTTTGAATTTTCTGCCCTCTGTAACACCTCACGTTTATCTCTAAGAAGCATGAGAAATGAGGATAACTGTATTTGTGCACCACAGCACGAAGTAGAGGATTCCAAAACTGAGAGTCTAGCCTGAGAATTTGCAACCTATACATGTATGCCCCACACAGAGCACTGATGCAAATTTATAAATTGTATTGGATATCCATGGTTGGTATAGCTAATCATCACAAAATCAATGGCTTAACACAAGTGTGTTGTTTTACTGTGTTGTAGAAGGGAAGAGGTCTCAGGGCCAAAATGCAGATGCTGTAGTGAGAGACATTTTGTTCTTGAGGTCTATGGGAGAATCACACTTGATAATTCCAGTTGCTGGCAAAATTCAGTTCCTTATAGTCTCTGGACTGAAATTTCCTTCACAGTGGCTGAGGATTGTTTTATATAGCTAGATCGCTTATCTTCTAGAAGGCATTCCTCATTCTGAGATCATCTTGAAAGCAGGCATCTGCAGCCCAAGTGTCTCTCTTATGCTCCAAATCTCAGCTCCTCTTTCAGTCTCCAGTCTCTGGTTTATATTTCTGCTTTTCTTTTCCATTTTTAAGGGCTCATGTGGTTACTTTGTATGAGCCTGGTAATGCTGGATAATCCACCAATTTTGAGGTCCTTGCCTTTTACTCAAATTGCAAAATACCTTCCAAGATAATATACTCGCATGTTCTGGAAGGTCCATATGCACAGGAAAGTTTTCATAGGTTCTGCAGATGTTAAAGGGCTCATGGGATGAACAGGAACACATTACACTGACATAGAACTGCGTGGGATAGCCGTGTGTGATATCCCTGAGATAAATCAGTGAATATACTCTTTCATGTTTCCCCTTAGAGGTACACATAAGAACACCCTCTTGTGGATCTGGATATTTTTCAACACAGTTTACTCCTTCAGCATGAAGGGAATAATCCTGTGCTCTTCTTTCTACAGAAGTATAAAAATTTTATTACAGAAGTATTGCCATCAGAGCCATGCTTACCCAATATGTAAAGATACATGTGTCTAAGATGCTATTCCATTAGTCTGTAAATATGAAAACACTTTGTGGGTGTCTAGTTATAAAAAGTAAATGCTTTTATTTAATAGCTCCACTACTTATTGATTTTGAATATGTCACCACAACTGCAGAAATGTCTCACAGATATGAATACAAATATACATGCATGATTAAACTTGACTCAAGTAGAGTTAATTAAGCAGAGAAGAGGAAAATCGTGAAGTATTTGAAAGGTGTCTATTTTGATGAGGAGTTTACAGGGGAATAACAATCAGAAGTGCTGTGTGTTTTGTGAGAGCAGAAGTGACTTGAGGACCTGCTTCACAGAGAGTGATTTTTTGATGTCACAGGGAAATATTTTTCTAACAATATAAGCAGTCTAAACATTAATGGGATCAAATTATGAGAATATGACTATCTTGTTACTAGAAGACATTAGCAGTGGCCAATAATCTTCAGTGAGAATATTTTCGAATACTATTATAGTTTAAACCATCGAAAAATGCAAACGCTGTGTATGTTAGCAGTGGCCTTATTTTTTTAATTAAACTTCCACCAGATTCTTGGTCTGACCATAGTTTTCCTAACTATGGTTACTAAAATATAAATTCTTTTAAAAAATATGCTTTGAGGAGAGAGCTCTGGGGCTTCTTATGCAAGGATGCCTAAAAACTCAGTGTCACAGAGAATCCACTGCACCATTCATTGCTGTTCAGGAACTTGCAGGCTGCTGTTGCCTTGGTCCAACTGGGCCCAGTTACTATTTCTTATGGGAGAGACTTTGACTTTGCCTACCTAGTGCTAATTTTGTGGAAAGGCAGAATGTGAGAATTATAGGAAATTCCCAATGAGATTTCTTTCTTTCCTTTTGTTTTATTTTTAACTTCAAGAAGAGCCAGCCCAAATGAATGGCACTGTGGCCTTCAGCCAGTGAAAGGATAGGATATGGTTTCCAAAGTTTGACAGAGCTGAAATGCCTTCCCTGCATTCCAGACGTGAAGCTACGTGATGTAGTATTTGCTTTGAGAAGCATCTATCGTGCTTTTTTCCATCTCTCCTTTTTGTGTTCCCATTCTTCCCTTCTAGAATGGAATGCTTTCCCTGTACCTGTTGCATGATTGTCCATTGAAAGTGTGTAATATGCTTTTTAATTTTTACATGAGCTCATAGCTAAGAGTTTGCCTTTAGTTTCAGAGTAGACTTTCATGTTTGACTTTTGAGCAATTTGGGGACTTTTCTATGTCTTGAGACCCTTGAAGATGGACTGAGCACACTATGCCTTGTGAAAAGCCTTTGGAGGCTAGGGACAGAAAGTTATCATTTGCATCTGGGATGTCTACAAAAGGTGGGATTGTTGGAAGCTTTGTCTCTAGCTATTGGAGCTATAAGGATGTGTTGAAACTTATGAAGGTATAGCATTCTTTGCAGAATGAAGTCACTGTACTCATGACTTTGAGAATTGGGTTTCTCCTTGTTTTTTATCTCCCCCTGCTTGCTCCTTGGCTGTAGGGTAAGGATCTTTGCCTTGTCACAGGCTCCCTCTGCTCACAGTCAGCCTCACCACAGGCCCAGAAACAAATGGACTCAGGTGACCATGGAAGCACTGATCTGAGTCCCTAAGGCAGTATAAATCTTTCCTCCTTTAGGTTGTTTATCTCAGGCATGCTGTCTAGTTATAGAAAGCTGACAAAAAGAAATGGCTGAACTCGAGTATACAAGTAAAACCTAGGGTCACAAGTTATACTAATCAGGGTGTCCTGTTAGAAAAAATGGCAAGAAGACCGAATTAAAGAAGGAAACTGGAGGGTAAACCCGGAGTGTCAGCTGCCAAACTGAACATAAGAAAGAAAGAACCAGTCATGTTACGTCACTCTGTGAACTGTTAATCTTACCCACTGTCAAGTAAGTTAAGAAATCTTACTTTAATTTCATGAGGAAGGTGAATGAAGGTTAAGATGATTTACTTGCCCAAGTTGAAAAGACAGACAGTGGGATGGCTTGCATTGCTACCCTAGTAGGTAAGAAACCGGAACTGACACAACTGGAATCCATGGCATTTAATGTTCAGGTTCCTTCCAGTCTTATGATTCTGTGACTGAAATTGATTAGTACATCTTCATTGATATGAGCATATATTCTGGGCTCTTTCCACTTTGTAAGCTAATAATTAGCTTCAAGATTATTCGGCTTTAATAGAGGAGTCAGAATGTTGTGAATCGGAAAACTATCTCAGAGCAGATGGAGCTGATGATTTTGTTTTAGCTTGGAGATGGTTTGCTGGGAACACATAAATAGTGAAAAGATCCATTTACAAGACTTTTTAAGTGTAACTTTGTTACCACTGATGTATTAAAATTCATTGATCTCATCAAAGTGATTAAGGAACATGGGGGACAAGACTTTCGAAGAGAGGTAGTTTCTTCTCTTGAACTGATTAGTGAAAGGTGAGTGATGGATGATGGGAAATCGGGACAGAATAAATCCTGTGCTATAGATACAGCACATTCTGTCGTTGCGTGACAATTGGGGAAACCACATTATCTCTCTGATACTCATTTACTTCACCATATTCGAGGATTTTTTGCCTGAGAAAATCCGTTGCAGTTAATTGCTCCTCCACATTTGAAGACCTATTGGGAACCGCAGGTGTGAATGTGAAGCAAGGTTCACGTAGAAATGGGTCCACGGGGAGGTTCCCATCCTCAGCGAGAGCAGCATAAGGTGGCAGAATTCACTCAGGAGATGCCAGGAAAGTAAAGGAGTCAGCACTTATGAAAGGACAAGAAAAAAAAAAGTGAAAATAGACAGAAACAATGGAAACAAAGCTTTGTACATAGGGAGAGAGGGAATTCAAGGAGCGAAGAGAAAGGAGAAAAAGGGGGGTGTGTATTAAGTACAGATGAAAATTCTCTATGATCAGGGTTGTCACTGTGTTGGCCGAAAGTGTACCAATAATTGTTCTGCTATTTAAAAAAAAAACACAAAACATGAAGAATACTTGTTATAAATTTCTCACCAATTAGAAATAAAGATTAGCTTGCATTGGTCCTTTGGATGTTTTCTGAGTTCTTGAATCAGTCTGCACCTTAATGTCAACATGATATCTACATTTGACGGGCAAGTGATTAGGAAAAAAACCTCACTGAACATACTTATGAGTTAATTCATGGGTTAGAATATTATAAGTGAAATAAATAGGCCACAGATGTGTAAATATCATATCTTTACTCTGGTATAAGAAAACAAAGTCGTAAATGAGTTCTAGTATATATAGTAGAAATTGTGAAATAGAAAATATTTAAAAGGAAATAGGGTGTAGGAGTAAAGAACAAAGGGAAAAAGAATGTGAAAGTAAAAAAAGGGAAACAGCTTATGTATGTAGGGGGTGGGAGGTTGTGAAGTGGGTGGGGGAATGGGAAAAGTGAGAATAAAATGTCATAGACTGGCACAAACTCTCAATGTTGAATGCAATGATGATGTGTATATATAATGTACCAATAAATATTTAAATTAAAAAATAAAAGAGATGCAATGTTGAGATTGTAACAAAAAAGTAAGGAAACAAATTTTATGTATATGGGGGGGTGGTAGGGTGGGTAGGGCTATGGGAAAAAATGAGAATTAAGTTGTGTCTTATACTGGTACAAATCCCCATTATGGAGTGCAATCATGATGTGTATATTTAATGTACCAATAAAGATTTTAAAAAATCAAAAAAAATAAATAAAAGAGATGCAAACAGGCAAAATATAGAATATTATATTCTTTCCACTGCACCCTCATGATAAAAATTCAAAATAGCATTTATTTTAGGGAGGAAAAAAAAACTTTGGCCTGGATCGCACTCTTAGAGAAATACTTATAGAAAACTATTACTGAGACATAGAGCTTTTCAAAGGGTTCCTATTACACTAAACACAGGTTAACAAGATTTTCATGCATTCAACATATTTCTGAGAGCATAGTATTGCCCCAGGCATGTAAAATTCAAAACTAATCAAGCATCTCACTGCTATGGCAAATAAACTGAATTTCTATGTGCAAAGCATGTTCGACCCACATTACTTATGTTCTCCTAAGTTTTTGAACAATGCAGTTCATGAGCATCCGTTATGTGAGTGACTTCAAGATCAAGGCTTTGCTCGGGTTACGAGGGCCCACTGAATTCCACAATGTGCAGCATGACCATTTATCTTATGTATGGTTTCTAAATGGTGGGCTCTTGAACTGTGGAATGTTGTGGTTTTCATTTCCCTTGCTAATTACCTTAAAATTATATGAGTTAAGTCATCCTTTTTTACCTCAAAGGAGAAACATTGATGCTGATGACTTTGAATCATGCAGGACTTTAATGGGAGAGCTTGGCTGAGGATTGATTAGTCTGAGTGATGCTAAAGCCTCATTCTTTTATTACTTCATGACGTCAGTTAGCATGTTACTCAGTGACACCCAATTCACAGTTCAAAAAAATCCCACATTTTTATAAAAGAAATTCACACGTTAAAGGCTGCTTATATATTCTGGAAAAAAATCAATGCCCTATAAATGCTGTCACATCCAACACATGTACACATTAGATAGAGATTCAGTCTCAAACTAGATAGAAGTGAAGATAAATTCCTCAAATTGACATTCTCCGGGGACATTTTTTTGTTTTCATAGAGAACCTTGGAAGAAAATGTCTCAGGGATGTTCCCTTTCAGTCACACACATGAAATTTCTCTCTTTTTCTAGCCACATGATGAGGTTAAGAAGAACATCATGAGTCAGTTTGTCCCTATGAAACTCTGAAAGTTACAAAAGAAAATAGAATTGGTTATTATATGTAAGACAATGAAAAGATACTTTTAAGGTGGCTACAGAGAGAATTGATCTTTTTAAGAGTATATCTTTTTGTACGTTGTTACAGTGTGTATGGTTAATATTCCTTGGGCAGTGTTGGTAGTTGTACATAATATTTCTTCATTCCTTTTTTTCACCTTTTTTCCTCCTTTCCTTCTCCTTATCTTTATCTCTCAGTCCATTTCCACTGAGGAAAGTCAATGTCTCTGCTTCCTTTTGTATAAATATATACTCAATGATATCAAACAGGAGAAGAATATATTTGTAGGGGCTAAAAGTAGCTGAGACACACACAAAAGAATTAAAGACATGGATCTTGATGCCAAGAATCAGCTTATTATGTTCTAGAATGAGCGAGTGAACACACAGTAGGAGTTATGTTATATTTACACTCTCAAAATTTGATACTCTCACAATTACATCTTTGAAAACCCCCAACAGAGTTGTTTACATTTGTTTCTTTTTGATGCCTAATGTTTCATGGAGAGAAGCTGTGACGTGTCAAAAAATATGAAAAGTTCATGCTCATGAAAGTTCTGTCAGAAAAAAAAAAAAAACCTCCTTTAAATAAATATTGAAATAAAATAGCTACTAGAATGTTAATGTGATTACTTAGTGTTCAGAGAAATACATCAGCTGGAAGCCAGAAGCATGTTTCTTCCAGGACCCAGCTGTGTTACTGTTTTATGACCACAATTTTGTCTTCTGGCTATTTTTTTTAACCTCTATCTATACGCCAGACTAGCTGTAGCAAATACTCTGGCTTGTGCAAACTCATCAGCACTTCTGGAAAAGGTGTAAAAATAGATATACATTATGAACACATTCATCCTTGAGAATTTGTATCTTAACATGACGTATCTTGATTCTTATTTTTCCCATTACCTGCCCTTCATTCAGCTCAACCACCCTCTACATACATAAGCTTTTTTCTTATTTTTTTCTTTTTACTTTCAATTTTTTTCTTTCATTTCTTTATATCCTCACTGAGTTTCCTTTCCCCTTTGAAAATTTTCTCTCTATTTCACAATATCTGCTGCGTATTTCCACCTCTTATACTTGCAGCTTCTCATACTAGAGGAATGATATGGTATTTACATGTGTGTCCTACGTATTTCACTTATGAGTATGGACTCGGTGTGCATCCATTTTAGCTATAAATGTCTCTAACTTACCATTCTTTGTGGTTGAGTAGTATTCTAGTTTATAAAAACAAAATAAAACAGAACATCTTTTTTATCCAGTTACCAGTTGATGGGCATTTGAGCTGTTTCCAAGATTTAGCTGTTACAAACTGTGTCATATAAACACGAGTACACATATGTTACTGTGGTATAATGCTTTTAATTCTTTCCTGAATATGCCCAGCAGGAAAATAGCAGAGTCAAATGGGACTTCTAACCCAAGATTTTTTAGGAATCTCCACACTATTTCCACAGTGGTTTCACCAATCTACATTCCCACCAAAATTGAAACCAGCATGTGTCATTGGTGGATATCTTGATAGCAGCCATTCTTTCTAGAGTGAGATAGAATCTCAGTATTGTTTTCATTTGCATCTCTCACATGACTAGTAATGGTGAACCCTTTTTCATATGTTTCTTTGCTGCTTTTACTTCTTCATCTGAAAATGTCTATTCATTTCAGATGCTCTCTTTTGAATTGGGATTTTAAATTTGGAGTATCTGATGTTTTAAGTTCTTTATATATTCTAGATAGTAACCTTGATCTGAGGACAGTAGTAATTTTTTTCCCCATATTATAGATTGTCTTTTTTATCTGTTGGTGGCTTGTCTTGCAGTGTAAAATTCTGAATGATATGTCATCTCAGTTCTTGACTGTTTTTGCTAATTTCATGCTACTGAAATTTTATTCATAAAGTCTTTCCTTACACCACTATCTCCAAGAGTTCTACCTAAACTACTTTCTAGCAAGTTAAGTGTTTCTGTTTTATTACTTAGGCATTTAATCTATTTAGATTTCAGTTTAGTGCATGGTGAAAGATGTAGATCTAGTCTTAAACTAGTTTAAACCTAGTTTTTCCAGCAACACTTATTTAAAAGGCTGACTTTCCTCAAATAAAGTTGTTTGGCTTCTTTGTCAAAGATGAGGTGGCTTAATATGTCTGGAATTGTTTCTGCATCTTTTAATCTATTCCATTTGTTCTCAGGTCTGGTTTTTCAAAAATAAATAAAACTAGCAAACACTTAACAAACCTTATCAGGAAAAAGAAAAGAAAAGAAAAGAAAAAAGACAAAGAATAAAAGGTGAGAGATTTAGCTCAGTGGTTCTGGTGTCTGCCTGAAAGTTCAAGGTTCTGAATTCAATTCTAGATACTACATATAACAATACCAGGCATGGTGGCTCATGTTTATAAAACCAAATCTTGGGAGGTAGACATAGGAGAATTGTTGTGGGTTTGAGGCTGGCCTGGGCTACATAGTGAGTTCAGGGCCAACCTGAACTACAAAGTGAAACTGTCTCAGGAAAAAAAAAAAAAAAAAAAAAAAGCTAAAAACCATGTAGTTAAGAATGAAAAGGGTGATATTGCAACAAATCCAGCAGAAATTCAGGGAATAATCGATACCTACTTTGAGAGCCTGTACTTCAGTAAGATGAAGTACACCATTCCAGGTTCTCTTTGACTTGAAGGTTTGTGTTTAAAATTTATATAAAGGTTTGTGTTTAAAATTTATATATTCATAAAAGACGGAATTAAAAGTAATTCTGATGGGCTTTCCTTTGTACATGATTTGTTTCTTTTCTTTAACTTCTTTCAATCTCAGCTCTAGACTACCAGGAAAGACATTAGAACAGAATAATCTGTTTCCCTTGTGCAGGTAATACAGTCACTATCAACGACCGCATCAAACACAGTCCAGAGAGTGACGAACTGTCATAGCCACTATTCTGACACTCATAACATCACAAAGTAGACTTGTGGTCACATATCAAAATTAATAACTAACTGGAAACATGTTTACCACATGTGTAGAGGTGTCAGTCTCTGGGGAGAAGAATTACAAGTAGTTGGGAGTGATAGGGAGATGAAAAGAGAGGGAGAATTTAGAAATAAGGTCAGTGGACAGAGGAAGATCAAAACCTTGGGAAACTGGTGATGACTAGGGGAAAAGAGAAATGAAAGGAACAAAGGCAAAGCAGAGGAAACTAACAGCAAGAGGGAAACTAGAGGCTGTATTCACCCTTCAAGAAGACTAAGAACAATCAAGAGAAAAAAAAGAGAAAAGAGAAAGAGTGGGACATTAGCAAAGACAAGAAAGGAGAGCAATGCAGAAGAGAGAAGGAAAAAAATGGAAAAAGGGAGGGAAACAAAACTAAACCAAACAAAAGGTGGGTCCCTTTGAAAGCATGTCTCTGTGTCACTGGTAGACAACGTGGGCAAATCGAGTCAGGCCATCTCAGCGAGCTCGCTGAAGTCTCCTGAGATTCAAGCTGGTTTTTCACCATAAAGCTGAAATTTATCTTCCACGCCTCCTGTAGGTTTGAACTCTGTCCAGTTCTACAGCAAGGTTGATACGCTCTTCCCTAGCAGCAAGTCCAACTTTGCAGTTGGAGATGCTCATCCCAGCAACTCACCTACTGTTGTAGTCTTCCACGTTGTCACTAATGTGTCTCTATTAACTCTCCTTTGGATCTTCAACTCTTTGACCACTAGTATGTAGACCCGGGCCTTTTCTTCAGTCTATGGACTTCCCCCTGACTCTTGCCCACACAGCTCTCAGCTGCTGTGTTGCCTTTTCACCTGTGTCCATTGTTTCCATAGGGGGATGTTCCTTTCCTGCCACCATCCCTGGCTCTTCATGCCCTGGAAATGGTCGCTAAATAGAACAAGTATCTGCACTTCTTTTTTAGTCAAGGCCCTGGCTGGGCCTGGGAGCAGTTTGGCTGGACCTGTCCTCTACTTCACAGCATAGATTCTTTCATAGTGTGATCCTTGCTCTGCAGAGCTGAGGCTGTGCTGTGCTCTTAAATGTATCAGCCACTGGTGAGGCTGTGTCCAAAGCACTGAAGACGGACAATGTTCCTAAAGGCATAAATGCCTTCAACTGTTAATAGACACAGCTTAGTAAAATATCCCTTTTTTTCAATCTGGAGGTCTCTGTGCCTCTTCGTATGTAAGTTTCCCTGTGAATGATTTGGATTTGTCACTCTGGCATCTAGTAATTCTCTGGAATCCCAAATCGGTTCATGTTGGGACAGACTGGGACAATCTTTTGTGAGAATTCTCCTGATGCAGCATTTGGGACAGCTCCAGTCACAGATTTGGCTACACAGGACACCCGGTTATACAAAACTGTCCTGAGAATTAAAGTGACCATATGAAGAAACTATACAGTTAAAAAAATACGAATTCCTTGATTTCTTCTATCTCTGCTATAAATGGCCAATATACTTGGGCAAGAAAGGACCGCCACTCATTGAAATAAGATATAAGTGAAGATTTATACATTCTGTTACTGGGGAGAGTATTGTGCTATATTTAACATTCCTATGGGCACACTACCCTATGTGTACAAAGCCACTAGAAAATTGTCATTGTTTGAACTGCCTAGTTTTTATGAGGGTTGTGTTTGTTTGGTAAATGACATTCTCCTATTTGTTATTTTCACCTTGCAAAATCTACTCCATAAAATCATGAAAGTTTTGGGAATCTTCAGAAATTGCCTGTTGAAGTCATATCAATTTAAATCTGAAGTTTCTGTTTTAACTTTATTGCCTGATGTTTAAAATCACATTCTAAAATGTAAAATGAAAGCATTTTACATAAACAATAACAAAGGTCCGTTATAAATAACTGAGGCAGTGTCGATAAAATAAACTCATTCAAATCAGCAAGAAACCAAGATACTTATTTCTGACACATTTTCCCAAAGCCTCCATAATGAATAATTAATTGGACACTTATTCCAGGGTAGACATGTTGGAAGTATGTTGTACAAAGAAAAAGACAGTGGTAAAGTGGTAGTTTCATTTCTATATATTATTTCATTTTTCATTTATTGGCAATATAAATAAAATCTTGATCAAAGTTGCATTAATTCTCTCTCATCTCCTGTGTCCTTCCAAAATTGCACAGATAATGCTCCCCTAACAGCCAATGTACTATGCAACTAGAAAAATGTTGTTCAGTTGAATGAATACATTATCATAGGAATTGCCAGACTGCAGAGTTTACTGCTTATACATCTTACTTCCAAATTCAGGTTTACAAAAATTGCCTATTATTTAGAAAATTAGTAAATTAAGGCCCTTTAAATCTTTTATTTTCAGACACTTCCACTGGCACAGTTGAATAGTTTGAGGTCTGACCAGTAAGTTGGATAGAACACCAAAAATCTTCTTTATATGGAGACTGACAATTATTTTAGATTGCCTAAGACTTTACTTAACAAATGATTTTTTTTCATAAAAGCTTTCTTTGGATAATTACCTTTTTTTTTACAATTGATACTCTCTCTATATTTTTCTTATAATCTTTATTGGTACATTAAATATACACATCATGATTGCACTCCATAATGGGGATTTGTACCAGTATAAGACACAACTTAATTCTCATTTTTTCCCATAGCCCTACCCACCCTACCACCCCCCCCATATACATAAAACTTGTTTCCTTACTTTTTTGTTACAATCTCAACATTGTCCCCTTTCTCCTTATTTTACATTGAGCATTTTATATTTCACAATATATAACATACAATGCTAGGACTCATTTACATCTTCATTTTCTCATACCAGAGAAAAGATGCGATATGTACCTATCTCTGCCACAAAGTGATAAGTTTGAATCATTTCTACTTAAATGGACATACCTTGAGGATATCCTCATAAGTGAAATAAATAGGGCACAGATAGATACTCTCTATATTTTAAGGGTTTTGTTTTGTTTTACTTTATTTCGTGTGATCGATGCATGCTGAGTGATTGGGTGCTTCTGGAGTGTCAGTTAGTCAGGTCTTATTTGTAAGTGATCATAAGTGACCTAAGCAGTTTCAAGATTTCTTTCTTTTTTTTGCACAACTGTTTTTTTTTTTTTCTTCTTTAAATGAATATTTCTTACTCAAGAAATAGAACATGCTTTTTGGCTTATAGCATTATATCTCTATATATTTATTCTTCTGAGGAATTCTTAGGAATTTATGATAGGAGTCCCTCACTTTATTTTTCAATTTTAATAGAAAAAGATTCTTCACAATTTCTTTCATCTTCCTTCCTATTGCTTTCTTCAAGTAAGTCCATTCTAGAAATCTTAACCAAACGTCCCAGGGAAAACCACCCAGTGGAATATTTATCAGACTGTAGTGATAATTCAACCCAGAAATATTGTTCTACTTCCTGTTGCACTGATCTTAAATTGGTAGGTGTGTGTTGGATCAGATAAAAATAATAACTTCATTTCATATTTCATAGAATTGAATCTCAAACTTCTTCCATCTCCTCAAATTCAAGTGAAAGGTGTTGGGATTACTTAGCTCCATGATAGTTAGCAAGATATTACTGACAGGATTGTAGAAGAAACTGTGGAACATAATGTTGTGAATTCTGATTTTAAATAAAGTTCAACTTCTAAGTGACTTTGGAAAGCAGGATTTGGATTTATAAATTTAAATATGATTGAGGAAAAAAATCATGGCTCTGTTGCCAGTTCCTCAAGAGATTAATATATTTTTGCTAGAAATAAGGACAATTCAGTATAAAAATAAAAAGCTACAGAGAGGCAGAAGCATATTTTAAGGCCTGCAGAGTTCCAAGGTGTTCAAAGGATGAAGTCTTTGTCTTGTTGTCACCAAGCTTCATATGGTGTTTCTATAATCACAATGCAGTTTTTACACTCTGCAATTATCTTTAATTGTAAGGATATGCAACCCTGTATTAAGCTTAAAAGAAGTAGCTCCACATATTAAAGTACCTGTGAATTCCAATAGCCTGTTTTGATATGTGAATGATTTTGACACTATCTTGAACAGTGATGGCCCCATCCCCCACCCTCCCCCGCATTCGATGTCTTTGAAAGGAAAAATGCTGTCGACGTCTTCTTAATAACTGTCCTCATTGCAGCATAAATATCATGGGCCCCATCTGAAGAGAATCCTCTTCCCATGACCAGCTTGAGGGAAAAGCAGGTCTGTATGACTAACGTTCTCTACTTTCCTGGAAAGGAAGAGAAAATCCTACAACATCTTACTGTCAGTAGCATTCGATTTAGGCAAAGATGTGCTGAGACAGGTTTCATCTCAATTTGAAAAGTTGCTTAGTTGGTATGGCCAAAGAGCTGGTATTGTTCTGGTTGGGAGCTGATGCACCTTCTTGCTCCCACAAGACATACACCACCATATTAATACTCTGTGATTCCAAGGTTGACTCAAAGGGACTTATTTGAGCGAGGCTGCTATTGTTTTCTTTTCACTACATAATATGATACTTGATTTATGCCATAACTATGGTTTTAATAGTAAAATATTTGTAACTCTACTCTATTTTAGCCTCTATTTTATTTTATTCTCACACAATAAGATTTTATCATATCTATCATATTATAAACTTCTTCAGAGCAAATATTATTGATTTCTACATTATATTTCCTGTGGTTTTTTGTAAATATTTACTACATACTGTAAAGGTGTAGAACACATGTATATATATATATGCATTTAATATATTATATAGAGTATAATGTAATGAACACATTTGTTATATATAGATGGATTTAAAAATGCACATACACATATGCATGCACATCGTTGGAAATATATGTATCAATGAAAAGACATGAGCATAATTCTTGTCAGGAACCTAATTCAGTCATTCTTTTTTTCAACCATAAAAGACAGTCATTTTAATTAGTCCAATTAATAGAATGTGTCAATATTTTTCAGTACTACATAAGATTTCACTTCCGGAAAATCAGAATGATCATGAGTTCTGCCCATTCTGTTCTCTACTCACTGCATTCCTTTTTTTTTTTTTTTGACAAAAGTAAAACTTTTTCCTTTTCCTCCTTCTCACAACTAGGATTAACATAAAAATTTATTTGGAGTCATTATCAGATTATAAGTTTTCATTTGGAAAACACTGATGCAGATGCATTTCAACTAACCAGAGAATCCCCAAGTGCCATATCAAATAATTATGCAATTTTTCAGTTAGTGTAATAAAGTATTCTTCTATAGTCTTCAAAGATGCTTAGAAATATCACATTTGAAAGTTCACACTTCCTAAAGAGGAGAAGCTAGAGGAACAATTTATTTTTGCCAACAGGCAGATGGCATGGCCTTGATATTTTATTGCTCACCCTCTAGTTATTCTTTATTCTGTAATTCTGTTGCATTATTGTATTTAAATTATTGTGTAATTCACACACTCAAAATATACTCAAGATCTGGCATAGAGTATAAGCTCTCACAATCTTTGTACTTTGAACTATTTGATGCTTTTGCATATACAAGTGTCATGAGACTTTTAAAAATAAAAAGTAAAATCAGGCGGTTTGTGAAATTTTTACCATATTTCAAAGTCTTTGAGGAATTGTTTTGCTGAAGAAGACCATTTTTTATAAAAGATATGGAAAATGTTATTAAAAAAAACTACCCTACACAAAGCAATAGGCCCAGATGGTTTCATGGGAGAATTCTGTTAAATCTTCAAATGTCATATCATCCCACATAAATTTTTATAGAATATAGAAAATTATAGAAAACTTCCTAATTTGTGTTAAATATGTAGCTGTAACAATGATAGTGAAAGTCTAATAAAATTTTAAAAAAACATATGGAATAACTTTTTAAGTGTTTATGTAAGATCCTAAATAAATTAATCATAACTTTATCAAATATATATCAGAATATTTAATTTAAGTTATGAACTGCATAGTCTGTCAGACTGAAATGATATAATCTCAAGACAAAAAAATATACTTTCATGATTTTAGTTTATCATTCTAGTTTTAGTCTAAATGTTTTTAATATCACTATAATTATTCTAATGTCTCTTGTAGACTGTAGAAACATTAGTGTAATTTCAGAGAAAGAGAAATAAATATCTGAAGTGAAGGAGAAACCACCCCCAAATTAGCCGAAACTCAGGATTTCAAAAAATATGTATTTTTCCCTTGACACTGTGTAAGAATATACCCTGAAATTGATGATTTCCAGTTTCTTTTAGTATGACTATTCCAGAGTAGTTTCTAAATACTACTTCCCAGTCAGCATAACCAGTGTTCTTAAGAAGAAGGCTAAACTCTGTGACTGAGTTAGGAAAGCACAAATTGAGCTTGGAATTCTTATGTCCCATAAAGTATGAGATGCTTAAAACTGATAGTATATTTTAGAATTACAGAGACACCAGCCTGAAGTTGCTTCACGCGGCTCTATTTTGAAATTTGTGCATAGAACTGAATAATGGAAAAAAAGAATATAATTTAGTTAAAATCCATGAATCAAAGTGTTAAGTTTTAAAATGAATGTCAAGGAAAAGTTGTTGATATTTTATAGACAAACTGAAAGACATATCCTCATGTAACATGTTCATGGATTCTGATTACTTCAGGTAGGAGTTATCAGTGGGCATTAAAACAAAGTAGCAAAAGACCACAGAAATATAGGATATTTACAGTCTTAAGGTGTCCTCTTCCACCCAAACACTTTAATTTTAATTACAAGATGACAGGAGTCTCTTTAGAATGGAAATACTCAAACCAGAGGTCAAACACCAATAAGTGACACATAGAGATCACATTCTTCGATGTTCTATTTTCTCCTGATCCTAAATGTGGCTTCCAATTTTTCCTTAGAGAAGTTTGTGCCTAAAAATAGGACTTCAGAATTATCACTTGAGCCTCTCCAGAAAACTGCTCTGTGTGCAGCCACCGTGCCGTCTTCTGGTGGTTCTGTAACATAGCTGTCTCACTCAGAAATATTCTCCATTAAGTCACAGTTTTATAAAGAGCTCAAGTTTATACTGGGAACAGACCAGATTTGTCTATATAATCAGAAAAGGCCTGAATGAGAGTCATGTTAGCTGGTTTAAAAAATAGACATGCAATCTTATGACTCAACAGAACAGAAGTTTCTTCTTTCTCAAGAAATAGTCCACCATAGGTGTTCATGCCGTGTCTGCCCAGCGACTTGACTCCATTTATGTTTAGTGGATGTTGCAGAGAAGAGCACAGAAGGTCCTTGCCTGAAGACTCGCATGGACAGGTGACATTCCAGATCTAATTCTCTGCAGAATACTCAGTCAGATGGTCACTACTTGTGCCAGAGGATCTGACAAAAGTAACCAGACTGGGCAGTCATAGAAAAATTAAGAGCCAATTTCACTTACATCTGATGGGCTCTGACACATTTGTTACTTATGATATTTCAAATAGTTTTTTATAAAATAAAAAAAATAGTGGCTGCATTCCTATTTTGTAATGAAAATTACAAGTAATTACTGCTTAGGATTAAATATAATAAACCATACTCTGTTTTCCTGGTTGGAGCATTCACTAGAAATCAGTGTGGAGATTCTTAAAAAAACTAGAATTAGAGGTCCCATTTGAACTTGCTGTTTTCGCTGATGAGTATATTCATGAAAAAAAATTAGAAGCATCACACCACAGCAACATATGTCCACCCGTGTTTATAACAACACAGGGTTTGTAAGAGCTAAATCTCAGAAATACCTGGAAAGCCTATCAATTGGTGAATGCTTAAATAAGCTTTTTTTTTTTTTTAATAAATGGAGTACTACACAGACATAAAGAAAGATAATCGAGACATTTATAGCTTTGTTGATACATCTTGAGGTCATACTCATAAGAGAAATACGTAGGACACACACATGTACATTCCATTTCATTTCTCTAGTGTGAGAACCTGACGATATTAAGGTCCAAAGTATCAATATCAGGAAATAGGAAGAAAATCTTCAAAAGGAAGGAGAAGTTGTAGGAGGAGCAAAGAAGGCAAAGAAAAAAAATGAAGGTAGAAACAGAAACAAAGTTTATATTTGTGGTGATGAAAGCGGGAAGGGAGGCAGGGGAGTGGGCAAAATAAGAATCATGATATATCACATAAGGGCACAGATTCTCAGTGATGAATATGATCAGTATGTATACCTAAAATGCACAAATAAACTCAATACATGAAAAAAGTATAATAAACCACAAAGAACATAGTGTATTCTATTCCACACCTTTAGGGATTCCTTTTAAAATACTGGTATTGTTATCTTACTTTCTGTACCTAACAGGGCAACTGATTCTCTATGGAATCATTTGTAGGTGCCATGTGGCTTTTTATAGCAAAAAAAGAGATCTTTGTCATAGTGGCTTTCATTTACTTGAGAAATCTTATTACTTTCGAAAAATCCAGGGCAATTAGGACTAGTGTTCAAACACTATTCAATCTAAACAAAAATAGTACATTATTCAAACATCAAAATTTCTACCTTAAGTATTTTAACTTTGTGTCCACTAATAAAGTCTTACCAATTTTCCAATTAAAGTCAATGACATTTCAAGTTTGAAATCATTTGTTAACCCCACTTATCAGAATGTGTGTATAGTTCCTAATTTTTTTTCACTTTGTCCTTTCTTTTTTTTCCTTTATTTTTTCAAGATCAAGACACAGTATTTGTGATTTAGTCTACGAGCAGTTTCTTGTAAATTCACACAATTTTTCCACTGTTAGTAGTTTTCAGCACAAAAAGAAATCTTCAACATAAAACCCTTCAAGAAAACATTTTTCTCTCTTTTTTAATGTTTCCAAAACAATGAATTTTTATTTCATAGAAAAAGGAACTTTCTTATTGTAGACAGATTTTTTAAGCTTGTGAAATATATCATTAAAAATTTAAATTAGAATGAGAAAGGAAAAACAACATTAGGATGTTTTGGTAACATTTGCTTGCTAAGCATACATTTCAAGTATAGGATATACCAAAGTAAGGCATGGAGTACATAGCTTATGAGCCTTGATGGTCAAAGAACTGTTGCTATTGATCAGTGAGTTTTACACCAATATTGGGAAAATTTGATGATTCTGGTTAGCCAGTTTAGTTTAGTCAGTGAAGTTAATTTAGATGGTGCTGTCATTGATGCCTTTTGTCTAGTTTCTAAGAATAAGGCTGCAGGTAGTTCTTTCCTTTTCTAAAAGTGTGATCTCTGAAAACTTTATTCGATAAAATCTGAACAGTGTATCATATCTTTTAGCACTTATGGATAGGAAAACTATTTCAATGCATCTGGAATCAAATTCTTGATTCACAAAATTCTTTGTAATTTTCTGCGCCATTCAAATTTCTCCTACAATGACAAATTCAGGTATTCACTGTCTCTCTCTGAATATCTCCCCTTCGAAAAGGGCCCTAGTATTTTCTAGGATTCATTTTGATTTTTCTTTGCACTGAGATGCAACTGTGTCTCTTCTGTGATCTCAAGGAAGTCAGTTGATGCTTTGTAGACAAAATGCTCTTATTCTATCAAGAAAAACACTCTTGGATTATGAGTAGGTAACATACCTCCCTAACTATGCTATTGATACCTACCTTGCTTTCTATGATAATCCTTTCAGCACATATTCATTAGTTTTCTTCTTTTCCTATGTCTGTTTATACTTATCCAATGTATAGCTTTTAAATCTGCATACATTTCACATAAATAGAATATAGTGATTTGATATGAAAGTGTGATGCATCGGCTGTTTTTAAATTTCATTGTATGTTCGTATAATTGTTTACATTGTGGATGTTTTCTCATTGTTTATATAGACATAACTTTCACCCAATTTACTACATTCTCTTTACCTAAAACTTGGACAAATCTAAATAATCACTTAATCTTCCGGGTTTAAAGTACACTTGTACTAACAAAAGCTAGGGCTTATGAGTGAGAATATGATTTCTCCCCATCACAAAGAGCTCAAGGCAATCTTGAAGCGATACATTTCAAGCCAGTGTCACGAGTGTTTCCTTTCTGCTTAGAATGGCTATTTATAGTTGGTTCAATTAATTCCTAGAGTGTGCAGGGCAAAGAATCCCTTTACCCTGTCATCCTCTAGCGCTAAGTGTATGGTCTGTGCGGAGCGGGAGCAAACTTTAAAGCTGATCAAACTTCTAAGCAAAATCCTGTATTATGATTAGTGCTGCGGCCAATCCTGTGAAGTGAGGAGAGGTGAAGGGACCGCATAGGGTTCCCAGGTTGGAGCTGGATGAAAGAATCCGGAGGATGAACTGTGTATCTCGGACCATATCTCAACGCCCCGGGTGGCTGGGATTGGGCCTGAAATCTTGTTAGGACACACCTCTCAGGAGATTTAATGCTTTTTCTCATTTTGGTCTGCTCAGAGGAGCCAAGAGAGCAGATTTGGGGTTGAAAAGCACCAAGGGAAATAGGACTGAAACTGCAGACACAGCCTCCGTGATTGAGGGGCGGGTCTCCGATGCCAGGGTCATTTCAAAGCCCCTGGGATATTTAGGCCTAATTATTGGCAGCGAGCAATATCCAGATATCATCTTGTCGTCTTTGAAGACAGGTATAAGTGATGGTGATAGAAAAGATTATTGAAAGTAGCCATTTTCCTAGATTAATTTCACTTTAACAACAAAAAAAGAATGAGAGAAATGGCAAACGTAGTTTTTAGTGATTTTACTCAGAAAAAAAAAACGCAGATCTTTGTGCTTTATGGGTTTCTAAATATATTTATAGACATGAGCATCCAAATATCTGAGTTCGCAAGTAGAGTGCGGTTTCTCTGGCTTCCAGACATTCTGAGTCCTCTGTAGAGTCTCCCTCCCTAAACATGTATGAAATGCTCTCATCTCAACAGAAAATAGTACTTGTGAAACTCATTGTGAAATTCATATCATGACCTCTTTATGATTATCCACTAAGTGTAATTTTACTTTATTTTGTTTATTGTATTTTGAATAGTTTCCATGACATTGGAGGACAATCTTTGAAAAGATAATGTGCCATATTTTATGTAATACATACATTCATAAAATATTTGCTTGTTGTATAATGTAGTATGTATATATCCCCTTTCCACTACAGACTATTGTATAATAACATAAAATATTACATTAGTTTAAAAGACAAATCATTATAACGAATCAAGCCATTTAAATATATGGAACCACAAATTGAATTTAGTCAGATGATACCTATTATATTTTATTTGAAAGTGTATTGATTTCTAGAGTTAGATATTATTGTTTATACATATAAATGAAGTGAGTAAGTTTTACTGTCAAATTTCAACACTTTTCCCATTGATAATTATGTCAGTCTAAAGTTCTACCATGTGCTTTCACAAATACAATGGTAAGCAAGGCACGAATACTTAACCACGAGTACTACAAAATCGTTATTGAATTAATTGACATAATTATTACTGATTTCTGCAATGAGCTGGGAATACAGGGAAGTGTTAGAGTAAGTGCTCAGCCCTTTCAAAGCCCTGAGTCCCATTTCAAATAATGGGAAATGAGCCAAAATAAAATATTTTATACTGTATAGAAGAGACAGATGGGAATTACCTCAGCAGTGGTGATGAACATGGAGATGACCCCACTGCCATGGATTTACTTTCTAGCAGATGGTTTAAGTAAAAATTGACATATTATATGAGGCATAGTCTCATGTCGACCAGAGGGTCATAGGGCAAGACAGTACCTCTTGTCTCTGAAAAACTACAGGAACTACTTTGTTGTTTCTCTTATATGAGAAAACCAAACTATAAACAAAGAATAAAATCAAAAATAGCTAATAGGAAGCAGCGGCAGACAGTGTTTGCAAAGGGAAATGGATGGAGAGATACAGAGAGGAAGACAAGAGAATAAAAATCTGTGATGTCCGTGTACCAACTCCCCATGGGGAACTGGATTATTATGTACTACAAACATACTGAATAAAAACAAAACTTAAAAAATAAATAGAAAACTGGACATGGAGAATTTAAAGTATATATTGTTGTTGAAGTGTGAGTGGCCTGTGTATAGTTAGAAGGGTTAGAGTTTCAAGAAATTGCCACTGGAAGAAACTATGAGAGAAATTACTGTGGACTTACATTTGTTTTTGTTGTTGTATGAAATTTTGAATATCAAAATGGTAAGAAAACTACAGTGTGTGCATACAATTTTCTTGTGAAGTACTAAAATGGTGTAATATACTGGGTCTAAGTTGCTTTGTCAAAGTTTCTAACATAAGTCCATAATCAAAGTGCTTCTTAGTATACTCAATATCACCACCCTTGTAAAGGGAATCATTATGCTTTAGTAAGAGATTTATGCAAAGTCTACACTGGCTGAAATTCCAATGAAGTTCTTAAGTCAACCAAAATCCAAACATCTTCTAATCCCCAAGGGAAATGAAATCTTCCCTGACCAGTTCATATTTTTATAAGTAACTGAATAGACAGTAGAATTATGATTTAATGAAATATCTATATTCCAAATAAATTAATTCATCGTTTTTACAGAGTTTAAGAAATATTTATCAGTATGTTTTGACTATTTTGACTAAAACTGTATTGATTGATTTTGAGCATATATTAATAGATGTTTAATAAAAATTATATAACAATTTTAGCACAAGAGAAATTAGAAGAGGAAAAAATTGATTTGGCAAACATCCCTGAATTCATTTAATAAAATGAGCCAAGTTTAATTATCTAGTAATTTCATGGCTACAAACAGTTTAGAAATGTTCATATTTTGATTACGGAGTTAGCCCCAAACTACGTGTATATTTCTCACGTGTAAAAACAAGTGCTGTTTATATTTTATGCTTGTTAGCAGGAAGAGAGAAGCTGAACTCTCAGAGCTTAGATATGTGCATACACCTATAATTAATATATACATACCCCCATATATATATATGTATGTATATATTTATATATATATATACACATAAGTTATTACTGTATGCAAGGGCATGATTACAAGAACACAAATGAAAATGCATGTAATTATGGAAATGTATGTATATATATAAAACCCATATATATTATGTATGCTATATATGATATATATCATATATATGTATATGGGTGTGTATGTGTATATGCCTTTGTATGTGTGCCTATATACTACTAATGCACACATTTTATTTACTCTTTCAAGATCAGAGCCAATAGTTTCAAATCAGAAGTTAGAATCATGATGGTCACTAAAAATCTAACCTTTCTTGGTCAACACTTGCAAAACCTTTTATATATTAAAATAAATAATTCTGTAAAACACTTATATGCTATTAATAAGTACCCAGGAGAATAACTAATCTTTTGCATACTGAGAATTATCACTTCCAATTTTAAAATACTTCAAAGATTCTACTGAAATGTTCCTTGAATTTAGCTTTCATTCTGATGTTTGTTGCTATGGGACGTTGAAACATTTAGAGCAATGCTACATGTAAATGTGAATTGACTTAGAGTCAAATCCTGATTCTTCTCTATCCTTAGCATTTTGACATTCAGTATGTCTTCTCATTTCTAGGAGGCTGGTTCTTATTTTAAAATGTTGTGTCATACTGGTACTAATCCCTATTGTGGAGTGCAGAACATGGTAATATCAATATAGAAACTGAAACAGAAAATAGTCCCATGTTGCTACTGGAGTATTAGTATAGGAATTGCCTAAACATAGAGAACTCGGAAACCAGTAATGAATTTAGATTTAACTCATGTTAACTGTAACTAAAATAATCAGGGTACATTATGTAGTATTTTTCAAAAAATACATGATTTGATTTTGTGTCCATTTTTCTTGCTTTATAAATTATGTTGAATATTTTTTGTTTTTTATAATAATTAGTTATTAGTGAAGAAAAATCACAAAATTTACCCACAACGGAGGCTATTACATGCATTTTCATTTGTGTTCTTGTAATCATGTCCTTGCACACAGGAATATACACAAACATTTGATTTGTTACTGAAGAGAAAACAGAAGTGTACTTTAAAAATAAAATTCTCAAAGCAAAATAGGGTGAAGGGGGAAAATTAATGAGATTATAATAAAAAAGAAAAGCTTATGTACATAGGGGAGGGGGTGGTAGGGTGGGTAGGGCTATGGGAAAAAAATGAGAATTAAATTGTGTCATATACTGGTACAAATTCTCATCGTTGAGTGCAATCATGATGTGTATATGTAATGTACCAATAAAGATTTCAATTAAAAAAAGTTACAGTGAGAGGAAAGAAAAAAAATTTGTAGTCTTTTGTTCACATGAAAAAGTATACCTTGAGTATCTTTCCTTGAGAAGAAACATGGTTTCACAGAACGAATCTATAGTTTTTAGGGCCGAGTAGGATTGTGTGTGGATGCTCCGGGGTTATTTCACTCTTTTCCTGAGCATTTACTTTGAATCCTTCAGTAAACGTGCTATTAATGAAATCTATGTTCACAGTTCAAAATATTTCATTATCACAAGTTCCTACAAATTAAATAGCTGGATTACGTGGTACACTCAATTTTGAAGCATTCGATAGGCATTACCTATGTCCTGAGGGAGCCAGTACCTTTTATGTTTGCATAAGAGAATGTGAGTATTTTTATTAATAATGGCTCATTGCCTTAAAGGAGTCTGTAGGAAAAACAAATGTACCTTAGCATTTTGGTATGACATTTTCACTTGTGCTGTAGGCCTACTGCTATTTCACAAACACCACAAAACTCTTAAGTTGTGGAGCCTTTGGTAGTTATGTTAGCAATATTTGAAAAGAAGATTACATTATAAACACCATATCATAGCAGAAAACCTGAGATTTGGTTAATCAGGAGAAATTTCTCTATTTAAATGAGAAATTAGCATTTTTTCACCATGAAATAGAAGAACTCTTTCCAGTTCATTTTTATAAGAAGGTTGATATCTTGGATATAGTCTTTGTTTCCTAGAGGGAAAACATTTCCAAATAAGTGGGAATGGTTTTCAGGAAAGAGCTTTTTCTATGTTCATTAGAACTGGTTCAACTTTCTCCCTTAACTTTTTGTTGGATACATGTGTGGAAAAACTCTGTTTTAAGTGATACTCTTGATGTGTGGACACAAGTAGTTCTAATACTGTTTTTCAGCTGTAAAATTTTGATGCTTTTGAATGTATTTACTTTTAGTGCAAACAATTCTTTCAGTAAAAGAGTACAAAAGACCATACATCCATCATAAAATATAGACTGTGTTACAGATGATTATGGATCAATTTCATACATATGTGCAGTTATGTGGAAGAAAGCAGTCCTTATAATTCAGGATCACATTTGTTTTCAAGGAACTGGAATTCTTTCTTGTATTGCTTCAGCAGCATGGAAATTTCACAAAATACTAAAACTTTAAGTTAAAACAACTAATAGAAACTGAAATAAAGTCATATCTATGTTAATTTAAGGTAAAATGGAAGCGCAGTAAGGTGATCATGATTATAATACCAAGGGCTAATTATTTGTAAAAATATGTGACTTTTTAAACTAACAATTAGGTTTGCTGTGAAATGTTAAAAAAAGGAAAGATATGGGGAAAAGGGTGATAAATAATTTTATTTTTAACGCTAAATCAGCATTCAAAGCCTAATCTTCTTGAGGAACCACAGGAGACTTGAAGCAAACCAAAAAATAAAGCTCTTCAATGTAACCAATATTCTTAAATAGTTGGAAAAGTTGCCATGATTAATATGAACTTTCATAAAGCCCTGCATCTGGGAAATAAATGTAATGTTAAAATGTACCTTGGGGGGCCAGAGATTTAGCTCAGTGGTTCCAGTGCCTGCCTTGCAAGCACAGGGGCCGGGGTTCTATCACTGGTAACCACATACAACAATACTGGGCATGGAGACTCATGCCCACTAGCAATCAGCACCACATACCACAGTGCTGTACGTGGTAGCTCATGCCCAGCACTTGGGAAGCAGAGGCAGGAAGGTTGCTGTGAGTTCAAGGTTGAGCTCAAGGCCAGCCTGAACTACAAAAAGTGAGATCCTATCTTTAAAAAAAAATAAAGTAACTGGGGGACATAATAAGTATATATTTTTATTCTTATCTCAACTAAGTATCAGACTCTGTAACTTAGAAATGGATGTAGTCAGTTTCCACTGTAATGCTATGATTACCAAGCAACTCTGCCATTTGATTCTGAAACAAAATCAAGTTTATTTTCCCTGGATATGTGTTTAAATGGGCTGTTTTCTGTAGCTCATTTAATAATCAAGACTTTTCATAAACAGGAAGTGAGGTCTAAAACTTGATTACATTCAGGTTCAACAATTTAGCAAAGATATTTTTTAGACAGATGTACAATTCACACACTAGATTTTCAGTCTGCACATCTTGCTTCATACGATGCTGTGTTTAATCATCAGCGGCAGTGAATACATCTTCACATTTCTAATGTTTCTAAATGTTTGCAGAGTCCATTGAGAATTGTTATCTGCTTCAATATTCTGATTAGGGCTTGCAAAAGGGTTATTTTTCAAATTTGATTTTTCTATATTTATCAGTTGTAAGTACCTTCTCAACAAATAGGTCTCTTTAGTTATCTAGAAAATTAGTTCAAATTGAATAAAAAAGGATTCTTTTATTTAAAAACTAGTGTCTAGAATATAAATTTGGAGGAAAGGGTCAGAAGAAAGAAAAAGGAATAGAAAAATGAATGAGTAAAAAAGATTTTGTAGAACCAGGTTATTATCCATTTTTTATTTAGTGTAGCATGATTTTATGGTATTCAGACAGCCTTGATTTCTTTCTCATTTGTATTGATTTACATATGTAAGAGAGGCCTTTAGTGACAGAAAAATAAATAGTAGATGTACATTTTCTACCTAGACACAAGGAATTTGCTCCTTAATTTCTAAAAAAATGAGGTATCTGTCTGTGTTCTGTCTTCTGTTAGTTTGAGAAACTTTAAACATGCTCATGGGTGTATCAGCTATGGCAGATAGGAGGTTTGCACATGAGTGCATGTAGTATTTAATGTTAGAATTTTGAATTCAACTCCAATTCCATTAAGTTGAATTATCAAATGGCACCTATTTGATTATATATTTTTCTAGTTGGAAATTTGCTATTCAGATTCTGTTACCCAAAGTTATTCAACAAGTTTATTCTAGGGCCAAGAAAGACTTAGAACAGGACCGCTAAAATTTTGAAAGTAATTCGTATTCCACACAGGGTGAAATCAATATTGAACACACTTAATGATGAAATCATTAATATGATTTAAATAAATAAGTGTAAAGGTGATATTTGCTACTGATTAACCCCAAAATTACAGAAGGAACAATATATTGTTGATCATGCCTTCCAGTTCTTGCCTTCCCTTTTGAACAAGACAAGTTATATGTGTCCAGACAGCATCAGTTCTTCAGTAATGGTGATGGGCTGGGCCTAAATACTGCTCCTAGTCAGAGGCTTGTGTGTCCTATTTCATTCCAAATATAAGGTGATCCTTAAAGCAACAATGCCCTTAAGAAATTTCCACTTGATGGAAAATCAATATGGCCTTCCTAAACAAGTACTTCACGTAACACCTGTCCAAGGTCAGGGCCAAAATGGATGAATGAAGGACTAGCTGTGTGATACATATTCTGTGTACCAAGACTCATCCTTTTATAATTATTCACTTTGTGGGAAATACATATTTCTTTGGAAGCTACATTTCTGCAATTTTGGTGTCTTTCTGTTCAGTAGGGTATCTAGGTCCCAAATTAAACAGAGAAACTTGACGGTTTACTGGTGCCCCTTCCTGTTTGATAGATAGTGGGAGGTTTATAATTGTATTTGGAATTTAAAGACAGCTCTAAAATCAGAAATTCATAAAATGGCAGAATTCATAAAACGGAAGACATAAAAGGGACAAGCCTCTTTTCCATATGAGCCAAGTGTGAGTCACAGGGTCTGTGACCGTGGGTCCTAAGCTTAGGAGTTGAGCTCCTACTCATCACACTGGATGTGGCCCACTGCTTGTCAGCTGCCACATGCTGCCTTTTGGACCTTGCATTCCTTGTTTCTTGTTAAATCTGGATTTGCTTTCTTAGAAAGACTTTAGTAGTCCTAAGATACACCAGTGTCTGTGCTTGACGTACTAAGCACTAATTTAATTCTGTTACTCCATACTTCATGTGTGTATTGGAAAAAGTGTCTACTAATACAGTTGTTTTAGACATAAGAGGGTACGAAATTAAAACTTCTGGGAATATAACTTTAAAAATTTAAAAGTAGGGCCGGGGAGTTAGCTCAGTGGTTCCGGCACCTGTCTTGCAAGCGCAAGGGCCCGGGTTCTATTCCCCGGTAACCACATAACAATACTGGGTGTGGAGACCCACACCCAGCAGCAACCAGTACCACATACCACAGTGCCGGGTGTGGTGGCTCACGCCTGTAATCCCAGCACTGGGGAGGCAGAGACAGGAGGATTGTGATGTGAGTTTGAGGCTGAGCTGAGGGCCAGCCTGAACCACAAAGCGAAACCCTGTCTCAAAAAACCTAAAAAAATAAAATAAAATAAAAAAAATAAAAGTAAACCATTTAGAAGCAATTCCATCAATATCTGCAGTTCTCTTCATGAAATTGAAAATTGTGTTATATTGTATGCATTTTCTACATATGTAGTATCAGTATCAAATAGAAGAAGTGTCTCACAACTCCACATATTCTCCACATGTTCTCTCTCACAACTCCGCTTGTACACACAGTGGTGTTCAAGTAACTATTAACAAGCATTACAATGGTACTTCGAGTCACGATTTTAATTCTTTTCACAAATGACTAGAATCGTGGAAAGATTAAACTTCATGAACCACTATATTTCTAAAATAGTTTATAATAATCTTTTGATTATATTTCTTTATGGAAGGCAGAAATGTTCATTTTTAGTCAAATTTTTGGCCTACAATCTAGTAGATGTGAAATACCTAAGAAAATACTTGTAGTATAGTAAACCTCATTTTATTGAAACAATTTTTAGTGGATGTCTAGATTGTATACCTCAAAGACTGTTTCCTCTTACCTCCACTAAGTATTAAGTTATTAATTAAGTTTGAAGTATGAACTGAACTTGCTTCAGTAAAATGTGACTGATATTGGAATTATTTCTTAACTCGGAATCACACCTCCATGATGTCAGAAATAAACTTGAAAGCTTTGGGTTTGGCTGGTAGATAATGTGAGTAAATTTGTTTCAGAACTCTCATTCTTGAGTTTCGAATTTTTGTTACCGGGAATTAAACTTGGAAGTTTGCAAGGATGGTGTGGGAACCATTGAGAGAAATCCGTGGCCTGATCACTCTTGGATTGTAGAGAGGAACAAATTAAAGCCTGCTAGTGAATCTAGCTTATGGTATTCCTCTAAATAAAATTTTATTGCAAAGCAGCCCTCCCCACTTTGTACTTATTATCTGTGACTTCTTTCATTCCTAAATGGCACATTTGTGGGACTGTACCGACTATCACATTGTCTGAAACATGAAAATCTTTCCTTAGCTGACTTTTATGGAAGTTATTTTGCTCACTCTCAATATAAAGCTGAGATGTGGGGAGTAAGAAAGCAAGCAGGGTGATTCACTGAACCTTAATACCTGTTTAAGAGGAAAGCACTTGCCTTCTTGGTGTCCAGGGTATATGGGTTTGGGACCAACTGGCAGGTTACTAATATAGACTATTTGTTGAGTGACATTTTGTTTTGAGAAACCCTTCATCAGTGAGACAGAACTGTTTTACCAGGAATCTTGGCAAACCGAACAAAATTGCTTTAACTATTACATCTAGAATACAAGAGAAATTTATTTTGAGAACTTGTTTTTCTAACCATACATTCCCAATGAAAAGACTTTGGCTAGAGTTTAAAATTCAAACTAAATAAACATCAAACATGGAACTGTCTACATATTAGTTCATAGAAAATGAGTACAAATTACCCATTTTGATACTGGTCATAGTGAAGTAAATTATAAAATTACAAAAAACTTCATACATTAATTCTTGGGAAAGCGATCCATATAATAACCTGGATTTTGTTCTGACCCTAGCTACCAAAATCTAGTATCTTGTCCTCAAATAATTTCCATGTGAAATACAGTGTATTGGTTGATAATAAGCATAGAAATAAGTGAAACATATAACATTAAGTTTTAATTAGAAAGGTTATACAACAATTGAAAAGAAATACTTCCCACTGGACTGAACTTAGTAGGGTTATAAAACCAAAGAGAAAACAGATTCTCCACACATTTACACAAACCCCATAGTCATTATGAAACACTGAGATATTTCATATCGGATGAATCCCTCAGAGTCACCTGGTCGCCAAAGGAAATTTTGACATCGAAGCCATGATGTTGAGCAGTGATGGGACTCATGCTGAAGCTACAGAAGAACCCCTACTCAACTCCTGGCACCAAAACAAAATAAGACAAGCCAACATGATATAGAATGAAATAATCAAACTGTCCTCATGGTGTAAATATCTATGTCATTAGCTGTTTTTATGTAAAGCATCTCAGATCTAGTCATTTAAAATGTCACTGATAGTTTTCATTTTAATTGTAGCTCTAACCTTGTCTGGACTCATCAGTGGTTCTTCAGCAGAACCTGCTATGTTGTAACCAGCAGTTTGTAGCTAGGATCATTGTAATTTTTACCATCCTGAGTTTTGATAGGGGTGCTAGCTTTTGGCTGACCCTTCACTTTGATTCATTGGATATCACCCCTGCATATTCGTGCTGGATTTTCTCACAACATGGTAGCAAGTCATGGGAGTGACCAGCCCAAGAGATCCAGACAAATCCCAATACTGCCCTTTTGGGTCTAACCTCAGAAGTCCAGAACATCACTTCCTCCACAGTTCAGGCTTTTCCAGATTCAAAGAGAGACTACAAAGAGCTCATTTCTCAACAGGAGGTAGAGCACAATCAGAGCCTTAAAAACACATGAGGAAGAATGTATTTGCATAAATTCTTCTGGAAACAAACAGTCCACTATGATGTCCCATGCTTTTTCATGATTCTAAGTCTTTTCTCGTAATCTCTACTCTGGACTACATTCTCTTTTTTTTTATATAATACTGTATTCCTGTCATTCCTTCACATCCACCATAGAACAGTTCTACTGCAAATCTTCCCTGGATTCAATCCCCATAATTTACATAGGAGGACAGTCCATTTCTTGGTAAAGAGTTGGTGTGTGTACTTGGTACTATTTTTATTGTAAGCCTGCCAGTGTATATGAGTGTGCTTAATAAATCTGACTTATCTGTTTATAAGTTTTCCTTTTACCTGACTGTGAGCTCCTTCAGGACAGAGTTAAGAGATTTTCTGCTGTTTTCCCTACAGGGCCAGTCACACGTTAATGCCAAACTAATATTTGTGGAGTGTACAACTGCTTTTGGATTTCATTTTTCTGCTACCTTTTATTTATTTATTTATTTATTTTTTTAGGTTTTTTGAGACAGGGTCTCGCTTTTTGTGGTTCAGGCTGGCCCTGAGCTCAGCCTCAAACTCACATCACAATCCTCCTGCCTCTGCCTCCCGAGTGCTGGGATTACAGGTGTGAGCCACCACGCCCGGCACTGTGGTATGTGGTACTGGTTGCTGCTGGGTGTGGGTCTCCACACCCAGTATTGT